>SNQJ01S0019271.1:102578-132056 GCA_010110895.2 Picea sitchensis | reverse complement strand
TAAGCAAGGATGATGATTCACCTGATGTTGATCAAAGCTCATATCGATCAATGATAGGAAGCCTATTGTACATCACAACATCTCGCCCAGACATAATGCATGTTGTAGGAATGGTTGGAAGATATCAGGCTACACCCAAACAGAGTCATTTGCAAGCCATCAAAAGGATATTCAGGTATTTAAAAGAAACAATGACTTATGGTCTGTGGTATCCCAGAAACCAAAATCTTCAATTGACTGCTTATTCAGATGCAGATTGGGAAAATTGTGTTGATGAGAGAAAAAGCACCAGTGGAGGAGCATTCTTCCTAGGTGACTCCTTAGTAGCCTGGCTTAGTGAAAATCAAGGTTCCATTTCTTTATCAACCACAGAGGCAGAGTACATTGCTGCTGCTACCTGTTGCACTCAGGTATTATGGATGATTCAGACACTTGCAGACTTAGAGGTAAAATACACTACACTGATCCCAATTCATTGTGATAACACTAGTGCCATCAGTGTGTCTAAAAATACTGTATTCCACTCCAAGACCAAGCATATTCCCATAAAATATCATTTTCTGAGAGAGCAGATCACCAATCAGATTGTTCAGGTCCATTACATTCCCACTACAGAACAAATTGTAGACATATTTACTAAACCCCTAGCCAAGACACCTTTTGAATATCTCAGACAGAATATGGGTATCATTTTTTCTCACACCTAAAAGAGTCCATCTTGTTAGGGGGAGTTTTGTATTATTTGAATATCTAATGCCTCCTAAAATTACTGCAACAGCTCAAGGGGAGCATGTATTTTCTTTGACATTGATGTCAAAGGGGGAGAAAAGAATTTGGGTGCCTTAGTTGCCATCAATGAAAAAGGGGGAGATTGTTGGCATGTTTTACAGGCAGCATATGCTTCTCATTGATGGAAAGTACAGTAGTGATGATGTCTTAAGTACAACAACGCAGTGATAATCAAGGAAGAGCAGGAACCGTGATCAATGGATCAACAATTCAAAATTCTTGATGGCTGTCAGATCTTAATGTAGACAAGAGGAGCACACAGATATGGAGGATAGATCTCGGGCGTTAGATATGAGCGCAGGGTCCAACCACCATTGGATTGAGGAGAGCATGTACATTCTTTAAAGTGCTAGGAGAAGTGAGCTTAAAAAATCCAGAAAGCAAGAGGACCGTCCATCTTCGAGTAGGACACATGGCAAAAGATCGTCGTTTCACTGAATGGAAAGTCAAAGGAACAAGGTTCCCTAACCTGATGAATTCACAAAATGCGAAACCCCGAAGTAAACTCCATTTCAGAGTTTCAGAGATCGAGAGTTGGAGATGTCAAATAATATTAACCACAGGAATCTCGAAATCGCGATATGCAAAATTGTGACTTAATCTAAGTCGTCAGATCAAGGTTTGATCTGGACCGTTGATCCCAATCCATTTTGGAGTTTCATGAATCGAGAGTTGGAGATGTCAAAGAATATTAACCACAGGAATCCCGAAATCGCGATATGTGAAATCACGACTTAATCTGAGCCGTCAGATCAAGGTTTGATCTGGACCATTGATACCAATCCATTTTGGAGTTTCACAGATTGACAGTTGGAGATGTCAAATAATATTAACCACAGGAATCCCAAAATCGCGATATGCGAAATTGCAACTTAATCTGAGCCATCAGATGAAGGTGTGATCTAGACCATTGATCCGACTCCATTTCGGAGTTTTGCGGATCGGGACTTTGAAGTGACAAGAACACTGAACATCAAGGATGTCGAAATTGCGAAATATGAAATCACGAAATGATCTAAGCCGTTAGATCAAGTGTTGATCGGGACCGTTGATCCCACACTATTTTGGTGTTTTGGGGATCGCAACTTGGAGAGTCGAGATGCCTCATCTCCAGATTCACAAAATGAGAAATCGCGAAAGCGCCTTATGCATAAGGCTATGGTCACATCCCTTGGTCACATCAGTGAGAGATGGAGGAAAGAGCTAGAGCAACCAAGCTCCTTTTTGGGGATTGCGACTGGGAATGTCAAGACACATGGTCACACAAATGCTGAATTGTCGAATGCTAAAATGACGAAGTGAATGCAAGATCCCATGGAATCAATCCAATGGTGAAGGTGAATTTGAACAAGATCGGAGGGCTATTGTAGCACGACATAGTGTAACTGCCAGAAACCACTGATGGTTTCTTTCAAAGGACTCGAAGACACTTCTGGATGATTGACAGAGGAGGTGAAGAGTCTCTGGAAATATTCAAGAGGGATGAAGATGTTCATGGAGGCGATTGATAGCTGGATGAGCATTGAGGCCTGTAAATGGAACAAAGAAGGTGAGCTCGACTGTCACAGAGAAGACAAAGAGTCTCAAACTGCCACAAATGCTGAGGAATCTTAGTATAACATACAATGATGTTGAACGAGTGGTAAATGACCAAAGAAGATAAAGATTCACAATGATGATCAGACAGAGCACTCAAGTTGTGGAGGAATTTGGCGTGGAGTGAGCATGCAGAGGCATTGTGAATATTGCATGCACAAAGACAACATAGACTATAAGAATGCTAAAATAATAAGAGATAGGTGTTGTCATTGTGTAGGAGAATTGAGGTGTGTACAAGGAGGCAGAACACAGGAGCATAAATGCACACTTGAGGAATGGTGCATTGAAGGGATATGGCACATAGAGCATAAAAGGCAGAAGAACATAAAGTGCTAGAGGTGTGCAGAAGACACTGATGCAGACAGGGCAGAGCAGGGTAACAGAACAACAACAGGGCTGGTAAGCCATTGAATAACTTTATATCGTTGTAATAAGTTTTAGTAATAAAGAATTTATAATTCAAGGTGGTTGGGAGGTGCTAGGGAAGACTGGTGTCCTCAAAGGTTCAAGTGGGTGCTTGAACATAGGGACTTGGTGCTTCCTTCTAGTTGGGGCTAGAGAAACCAGGGAGTTGGTGCTTCCTTCTAGTTGGTGCTAGAGAAACCAGGGGGTTGGTGCTTCCTTCTAGTGGGTGCTAGAGAAAACAGATAGTCGGTGCTCTCAGCAAGTTGCATCTTGAAAAAACAGAGGTTGTAGCCTCACAATGAGTTGATGCTCATGTGTATGATAATGTAAAGAATGTATATAATACTTATCATATAAATAAAAAGAGGTTTTTACCCTGTATGGGTTTCCTCAGGAATTATCTATCTTTGTTTTTCTCATATATGTGACTAGTGATGAATGTGCCTTTGCTTATTTCCCATTATTGTGATCATCATTGAGTGCCCTGTAAAGATTTTAAAAGAAGCATAATTTTTTAAGCAGGGTGACAACTGATTCACCCCCCCTCTCAATTGTCCAACAACCTACATGTTCACAATGTCTATAAATAAAAGTTGTGTATTTGGAAAGATAATTCAATTTCCTACGTTTCATCTTCTTACACCATATTTAAATCCATTGTAAAAGTACCCTGAATATTCCCTCCAAGTTAACAGATTGATGCTTTTCCAGGTTTGTATTGCCACTTACACATCATGAGATACCATCATTAGCTTGCACTCACCCTTAAGTAGCAGAGATGTTTGATCCCTAATTAGAATTTGAAGACATAATAAAGTGATATGCCTTGTACATCCCAATTGTACCACCTCATGCTCTGCTATGCTTACAATGTGGAAAGTGCACACCATTGAAGGACTTTGAATTGATTCGATCTCTCTTAATATTGGTGGTTTATAAATGTTTTATTGGAAAATATGTCTATATATGTATATTTGTGTGAATCACTGAGTTAAGTTTAAACAATTTATGTTTAAGAATTATATTGAATTATGAATCTAAACCAATGGGTGCGGGATTTAATCAAATATCATGTTCCACATCAAATGCAATGTAAGCCAACAAGGTCATGATTTAATGCAACATAATGTTTCACATAGATGTTTTCCAATGCTCTCTCATGAATGTTTAACACAGATGCTTTCCAATACTTTCTCATGAATTAAATTTCAATTTCAACTGATAAAGGGTTGCAATATTGAATGGTTAAATGCATACTAGATGAGAGGTGCACCTAAAACCTGTCGCTCAAAAGCAATCAAGAAATCAACTCCAATTAGCTATGCCTCTCAGGATTATAGTACAGAATTATTTATCGTAGTGACTTTGATGAAATCAAGAAAATAAAAATGTTGTACAATGTATAGAGGAGAAGAATACTCTACAGATAGTAAAATGTGAAATTTCATAACAAAGAAAGCCTGCTATATGTTTTACACAATGTGTAAAATTTTCCTACCATCGATAAGTACTCTGTCCATTTAAAACATGATGCCAACATGTAAAATTTTCTTATTTTCTATCATTGTCTTATCCACCTAATCATATGATGAAAAATGAATCCTACGTGATATGTTAATGGTCTTGTTCATTTGGAATCCTAAATCCTACGATCCTAGGTTTCGTTTGTGAAATGTTTAGATGTTGATCGGATTTTGTTTGTGAAATGTTTAAATGTTGATAGGATTGTTTCAACGTGGAAAATGTGTTTAGGAATTTTTTTTTTTTAAGTAAAAAAGGGGTGGTGCCTTCTATAATATATTAACACAAAACTTTGTAAAAAATACACAGTATCATAGCTAGAGTTACCAAAATATGCTGCCGGTAACCAGAAACCAGCATTATTGGGTAGAACTTAGCAGTTTATACAGTAATATGATCAAGAAAAAGACATCTATCCTGCCCGTAGGAAACCAGGACAGATGCCGGAAGTCCAAAGGGGTAAATAGCAATTAACACAGAAAAAACAAGAACCTGTAGAGCCAGGCAACCTAAGCATCCGGTGACTTGGCACGTCCATCAACACTCGTTGATATGTCGAAGGCCTGCATGCACATGTGGCACCTATGTCGCGCTGGGGTCCCGGAGAGTTCGTCCAGGAGTACGTCTAGTCTCTGTCCCATGGTGAAGGCCCTGTGCTCCAAGTCCGCGACGTGGCTGCGGAGCTCGAACACCAAGGCCAGGTGTTCACCGCTAAGGATGGGACCATGCATTCCGCCACCACGCTCGCTTGGAGGAGTATCACTCCCATCCTCCCCCTTGCCATCGTCAGCCATCAGCTTCTCCAACTGCCCGGCATGCTCGTCTGTCGTCCGCTTTTCCAACTGCTCAGCTCCTGCGTCCATTTGATCGATTAACCATGGAATTTCTTCCACCACGCAGCCGGGAAGGTCGTCCATCCTTTCCGGGGCATCATTGTTGTTCTGCCTAGTGGGCGTCTCCCTAATACTTGACATTTCCAAACAAGTCAGGTCCCCAATTGACGGGTCCTCCTCCACAACACAACCAGAAAGCCAATTCACATGCTCTGTCACCTCCGTCTCCTTGCTGCTACCGGTGTCTCGCTCGACTATGGAGTTTAGCGTCGCTCGACCCTCAACCCGAGCTCTCTTCCTGAGAATGGAAGAGGCCAGAGCCAAGGCTCTTTCGAGCTCCTCCTCCCTGTGCCTCTGCGCCTTGTTAGCTTCCCATGCTGCACCTCGGCGAGGTGTACCTCTATGCCTGACCATAATTCCAACGCAGGTGCCAGTGATGGGAAGAACAGGGTTATCAAATGACCAAATCGAAAGCCGAGCACTGGAAGGCCAACTCTGTCGGAGACAGGGAGGCTCCCAAACCAGAAGGAACGCTCCTGTGCACAGGGAAAGGACCGAGAATGACCCAGCGCTTGACACACCAGGAGCAATTCGCTCTTGCTCGGGCTTCATAGAAGAATGATAATCAAACTGTCCGCTCCTCCTACCTGCCATAATAGCTGTGAAATCGAGTGCGCCTGGGGTGTTGAATGCCGCGCGAGGGAGGAGTAACTCCTCCAGCATGCTACTGCTATGGCCGTCCATAGGCATTAAAGGTCGCTCGAGGGTGGCGGTCCTATGCATTTAACAGTCGCTGAGTGCGTGTCCAGATGGCCCTGCGGTGCCTCCGCGTGTCACCCCATCCGGGGCAGTGTTTAGGAATTTTACACAATGATGATTCAACTTAATATTTTGATATCAATGGGTACATTACATGAGATAATGATAATGTAAATAGAAAATGATACTAATAATAGTACTCTAGATTAAAAACCTGCTAATTGAAATAGAAAGGAAGCAAGATCATTCGAAAGGGTATTTTGAGTGATGTTTCTATGGGAAATTTAGTTTTTGAGGATCACGCTATCAACCATGTGTAGTATTTGGAATTATTTTATTTCCAGACTGACACAATTGAAAATATGATCCCTAACACTCCTCATCCATCGAACGATCCAACAAAACCTACTATGGATCCAAGTTCCATTTCAAACACCACAACTACTTCTGCTACTTCTCAAACCTCTCGGGTGAATGCAGTCTAATCAACTTCATCTTCTCTACCAAGAGGTAATATGAAAAACAAGGATAAATTCAAGAAATTTTCTAATGAGAAGGATAATCTAAAGACTATTGATACTCATTCAAGTAAGAAGGTTAAGTTTCCTTGCATGATATGTGAGGAATACCACTACATGAAAGATTGTCCTCATCATGAGGTTGTCGCTAATTTTTTTAAGTATACCTCCTAACTAGTTCAACAACAAAATTTGGTTGTGAAAAATCCCACCACTCCACAAGGAGGCAACGTAGGTCATTCTCATGATGGGATGTTTCCACAAGCACCTCTAAGGTGTGCCTATTTAAGGAGATTAATCTCATGACTCCAGTGAATTCTTATGACCCTCCTCCAAGTGATTAGACTAAAGGAAATGCTATCGATCATACCTCTAGTTCCACTCCTCCTCCATCTTCCAAGCCTCTTCATATTGAGAAGACAATTTTTGGCATGGTGTTGTGTCTTCCCAAGAGAATAATTCGAAAGGAGACATTTAATATCAATTCCTATGCTACCCAAAACTACAATACCATTGAATATTTTTCATAAGCACCTTATGCAATGTCATCCCTTGAAGCTCTACAACACTTCCCAGGTCATCGTAGAACCCTATTGTCATCCATTGGAGCCATAGATACCAAGGAGTTGAATCTTATTATGTTTAATCTGGACTATTCTAAGGAGATACTTTTCCACCGCTTAGAACTCCAAATTCAAATTTTGTTTGGTGGAAAGAAAATTCGTCGAATAGTTTTGGATGAGGGAGCCTCCAACTGTGTCATTTCTTTGTCTTGTTGGATATCCCTTGGTTCTCCTACACTTATCTAGTATCCTACCAACTTGAAATCATTTGATGGGAGTGGTTTCCAACCTCGTGTACTCTTGCAATATTTTGTTGTGTCATCGAAGGGTAAGAAAATTTCGGTCGATATTGAAGTGCTTGACGCAACTATGGATTATAATTTTCTACTTGGTCGTAGTTTTTTATGTGCAATGACTTCCATCGTATCTTCGGTGTCTCATATCTTATGATTTCCCCATTAAGGAAAAATTATCATTGTTGACCACCTTCAATTTACAACTCCATATCTCCACAATGCCACAATGAATAATGTCCCTTTTCTAGGACATAATGTTATTGGGATTGTAGGTGTAGTTATCCTTAAGGATTCCTCACTCATGTGGGTTTTTTCTTTTCCTACTCATGTCACCACACTAGTTTCCATTTTAAACATGATTTGAACTTAGGTGCGGCAATCCTTAGAATTATTTGATCCTTTGGTAGTACCTGGTCTTGATGAGCATAGTTCTTTTCTTGTGTCAATCTCATTAAAAAATGAAACAAATTTTTACTATCATAGTTCATTGTCTCTCCCAATCTCATTAAAAAATGAAATAGACCCTCCTCCATTAGAATCAAGTCTCCCTCTAGATCGATTACTTGAACCTTATTTTCCTCTTCCTAGTGAAAATTTTCCTATTAGTAACCAAATGCCTAAATGAGGAAACAAGAAGAGTCGTCGGAGAAAACAATGCTTGGGGGGAAGGTGTCCAGTCCCTGGACATCATATTGGAGTGAAACCACTATCTTCTGCCATGCAAGTTGGGGGAAAACTACCTATAGAGAGACACGCTTTTAGGAGTGATGCTCATTTGCGGGTCATTCCCATTGTAACATAGTAGTATTTTATGGAACGAGCTTGGTTTTTCTTCTTTCTCATGCTTTTTAATACATGAGAATAGGTGATCGAGTACACTTTTATCTCTTTTCATTCTCGTAAGAGCTATATGAAAAAGGAACTCTTTGGAGTTCCATTTAATCTCTTTTCAGACTCCCTAAACATGAAAATAGTTTCGAGTGATCTTGCTTCCTTTCACACTCATTCAAAGGTTTGAAATGGTGTCTTTCGACTGGTAGTTTATTTATTTTTTATCCTAATGAGACTAATTATGAAAAATGACTACTTTAATCAAGAATGATTAGAAGAGTTATCCCATGTATTTTTTTCACTTTTTTTGGGCTTGGGAGACTAAGTTTACAAAAAACTCATTCATGGAGTCATCTTTAACCTCTTTTCAAAATCTCTAAATGTGAAAGCCCACTGAGTTTACCTTCTTTGGGATCACAAAAATATGCATCAAAGGACCTATGTGATTCCAATCTCCAAGACCCATATGGGATCGAACCCCTCCTTCTTCGGGTTTGTTAAACATGTGATGACGAACTCATCCAAAGGATGAGATATACCGAGCATTTGTTATCCTCCTCAATCTCATTAAAAAGATAAAGAGATACTCATCTATTTGGATGGGGGGGAATTGAAGGAAGTGGGTAAAGTATTTTAGAATCCTTTATGGAAGTTATTTTCTCCCTTAAAAATGGAACATGTTTTGATGAGATAGTTCTTTTGGATTCATCGCATTGATTTTTGATATTCGACATTTCGGACCAAACAAGTGTGGTCCATCATCAGGAAAAGTATTATGAGATATGAAGGAAAAAAGATATAACAAGTGTAAATAAATACGTGAAAAGTTGTTATGAAGAGATGACTTATTTAAAATTGAAATCGGGAAATATAAAACCTAAAAATATTATTTATTTATTAATTATTTATTAAGAGAAGACTTAATAAAAATGGAATCAAGAGAAGTAAAACCTAGAAATATTATAAATTAATTTCTAGAATGATTCATAGTGGTTAGTGGTGGGATCCAATTTTGACTAATTTTCCATCCATCATCTTTGTTTAGATTGTTAGTTTTTTTTTTCAATTTCGATGGCTTCTCTGAATTTCCTATTGTGATAATGATCTATCTTGGCAAGATTTTTGGATTCTTCAATACAAGTGTGATGTTTATTTTTGTTTGAATGTTTTGCCATGGATGAGGGACGAGTGTGATTGTACTTGATTTCAGTGGCATGTTCTTGAATCCTAATTCTAAAGGAACGACTTGTTTCTCCTATGTATTGTTTAGAATTAAGCGAGGACAACTGCATAGGAGAAACAAGTCGTTCCTTTAGAATTGGGATTCAAGAACATGTCGTTGACATCAAGCAAAATCACACGTATCCCTCAACCCTGGCATAACATTCAAACAAAACTAAACATCACATTTGTATTGAAGAAGCCAAAATTATTGCGAATATAGATCACTATCATAAAAGGAAATTCAGAGAAGCCATCGAAATTGAAAAACAACCTAACAATTTAAACAAAGATGATGGATGGAAAATTGGTCAAAATTGGATCCCAAGACTAACCACTATGAATCATTCTAGAAATTAATTTATAATATTTCTAGTTTTTACTTCTCTTGATTCCATTTGTAATAAGTCTTCTCTTAATAAATAATTAATAAATAAATAATATTTTTAGACTTTATATTTCCTGATTTCATTTTTAAATAAGTTAGCTCTTCATAACAACTTTTCACGTATTTATTTACACTTGTTATATATTTTTTCCTTCATCTCTCATAATACTTTTCCTGATGATGGACCACACTTGTTTGGTCCAAAATGTTGAATATCAAAAATCAATGCGATGAATCTGAAAGAACTATCTCATCAAAACAATGATCGCAAAATTCTTAGAATAGAAATATTGAACATGTTTTCATCTCATATTGTAGTTGGGTAATCCATTTTCCTCTGAGTCATACGAATTCCATTTGTCTCCATACTTTTTCATCCAGTCAAAGAGTTCTCTTATTTCCATCACATTATGTTCTTGGTAGTTGTAGAGTTAATGTTTCCAAGACATTTTTCATGCCTCATCGTGTTCAAGGGACATTTAACTTCAAACTATCCATCTGCAATATTACCAGTTTAAATTTCCTTGGTCGCTCCATACTCATTTGTTTCACCATCTCACACTAATTTCATGTGTGAGTTTTATGTTGATGATAGGGGACACATCAATTCCTTCCTTCGATAAGTCAGTTCATGTCGACTTCATCATATTAGCTGAGAATTAGAATAAAAAATTAGTTAGTACCTTGGGACCTACATGCATTAATGGTAGTCCTCCTCTCTTTTGATCGTGGGTTTACTTCAATGACCCTCGATCGATCAATTCCATGAATGTTCAACCTCATCTTATTTATTCACATTTGTTGGAATGTACTAGGGTACCTTGGAATTCATTGTCATCATGAGTGATTTCTCTCACACTTGTTAATGGTTTACCTCAATGGATGGTAATCAAGTGGTTTCTACCATGTTGAACATAAAATCATCTATTCACATGGCTATATTCGTAAAGCATCAGGATATGGACAAAGACCATTCTTTGGGGATTCAGTCTATTATGTGGTTTTCCCAGGATGTGATGAAGATCATTTGAGCATGCAAAATATTTCAGTACAATTACCATGATGGAAATCTTACTAATATATATATATATTATCACATAGATCCACATCATATTGATCCATGGCTATGCTTTTTCATCTCATAGCTCCATTATGTATTTTTTGTGGTTGTGATCAATTCTTGTCATGGAGGTATGGATCCACATTGTATCTTTGGTGGCCATATCCTTAGTTAGTATTTTCATGGATGTGCAGTGTATTGGCCAGCAACCATGCTTTGAGTCATGTCATATTCTAAGGATAGGTATGTTTGCCTTGGAAATGGAACATATATTAACATTGTTTGATGATTGTTTGTAGTTTCTGTGAGGTTCTCCCACTCCAAAACCCTTGCATTGAATAATTTGTAAAGTTTTTTGGCCTTCATTTTCTCTTTTGACCTCACGCTTTAGGGGGAATATATTAGACATCAAAATGTCACATTTGTGGTTCTCACCCTAAGTGTCACAAGTGTCACAAAGTGACGTATGCACCTCAGTAAGTGTCATATGAAATCTCGCAAGTGTCATATGAAAGTTACCTAGCATTAAATTCACTTTGTTGAGTGTAACAACCCCTTGACACAATGAAAATAACTGTCCATGACCCCTCGGTCAAATTGGAGGAAGAAAACCATCATTTCAAGGTCAAAACACACCTTTTTCTTGGAAAAATCAACGTTTTTTGGGGAATTTATGAAGGGTGGAGCCCCCCTGGCCATGTTGGGGGAGGGAAATGTTGACCCCAATGACATGTTAGATGATAACCACTATTAGGATGGCTCCATGTTTTTCACTCTGGGGGAGCGCCAATCTTGTTAGAGGGAAAAAGGGGATCCTCCACCTTATTCTATAGTCTATCTCTCTCAGGATGGGGTTGGTTATGTTTGACCCCCACACTATGGCTTCACCTTAGGATCTGATCCAAACCTTAAGAAGACATATCCTCAACCATATCCTTAATTTTCTCATGGTGGTTGTGCCTCTCAAGCCTATATATTGAAGGTATTTCAAAGGTGAAGGGGGAGGTAATTAGTCAGAGCATCATAACTTTGATCTTGGTATATTCATGCAAGGGCTAGATGAAGAGATATTGGAGAGGATTCTACATAATCAATCATGGTTTCTAAGTATTCTCTCTTTGGTTCTAATTGAATATACTTTTCCTACTTCCTTGAAGCTTGTGTATTCTTGCATATGCTTGTCTATTGTTGCTTTAATCTTCATAGATGAATTTGTTTTACCTAATCAACTAGAGTAGGAGATAGTCATTTCTCTTTGCTTCACATTCCAGGAATCAAGTTGCGTCAGGGATATTAGTTTCCACTTGTACTGTTTATGTCTTGGTATAGGGGTCTACTAATCCAAGGGAAGTTTCACATGTCCATAGGGGAAACATTTTGTAATAGTGGGTGGGACCACTGAGAATAATGGTGACAATTGATAGGTACCATGGTGATCAAGGATAATATGGTAATCCAATAGGATAGTTTCCACATAAGGGTGTTGGGAAAGTGTTCGGGTTCACTAAAACAAATTGTGTAAAAAATGATAGATACCATGATAAACATGGTGAAGAGAGGAATCCAATGGGATAGACCCCAAATATGTGTGTTGGAAGGACCACTATACCCCTTTTTATTTTAACTCCTACACAATTATACTCCAATATGAATAGTACTTTAGTGTCAGAATTCCCAAATTCTTAATAGGGAAAAAGAAGTGTCAAAATGACCAAATTTTGAATAAAAGAAATCTTGTTTATTCCCTTTTTTTGTTGTTTGTGTCCCAGGGGTTAGGGTTTTTTAGGGTTTCTATAGAAAATTATTTTACCTATGCTATATCTCTCTGAAATACATACGGGATCGAACAGTAGTACTCGGCCCAATATCTCATGGGACCAACTAAGGAGGGTAGATTGTACCCTTAGTCGTACTACCTGATTAGGCAAGTAATACAGAGTATCTTCATGAATAGACAAGCGCTCTACTACAATAATTATCAATAAAAAACTTATCAAACCCTCGACTCCTATTTATACCAAATATATCTAGCCAAAAGAGAAATCTAGAGGAAGAAGATTCTATTAGGTCTTCTTACATTTCACTTATTCTTCCTTATTACTAGGCCTTATTAATATAATCATTTATTACATGGAAAATATATTACTCTACCTACGTGAAGGGTTAGGGAGGTTAGGTCCCTAACAACTTTGAAGTTTTTGTAGACTTAAAGGGAGCCCAACCTTAGGGGGATTCATTCAACTCAGAGAGATTCCAACTTTAGTGGCAACCACCATGCTTAGAGGGAGAGTTAGTGATTTAGAGAGAGTCTACCTCCAAGCCCATATAGAAGAGAGACATAGTCCAATACTATCAACTAGGTTTCATGGGTTGAGGAGGCCAGATAGGAGGGTCATAGGTAGGAGGTTTCTAGGATTAGGATGTCTTCCAGAATGGGATCATGCCAGAAAATAGGATTTACCTCAGTGACCAAGGATGAAAATAGTTAGGAGGACTTGAGAGAAGTATTTTCTATAGTGAGAGATGGAGAATATAATCAGGTGGATTGGAGAGAAGTTGTGGTAGAGGATCCAGTGTGGGAGACAAAGGTACTTATAGGTGATCGTGGAGTGTGGTGAGAATACCTCCTTTGGCTAAGAGGGAATGTTTAGTTTTTTACCTTCGGGCATGTATTCTCACATGACCCTACGTGTTGGATGTGGGAATCATCTCGAGAACCACATCACACTTTATTTTTTGTGAAAATTATCTGGGAATGAAGTTGGGGCTTCATGGGTTTTTTGATGGGATTTGTGGGCTTGTGTATGGACTTCACTGCCACATACAAATCCCAATTTGATGTTGACTTGTGGAGGGGCTTCTATGGTGACCCCTAATAATTGTATATAAAGGAGAGAGTTCATTGTGTCATAGTGTGGTGACATGATGAATTTGGCATAAGTGAGTTTGCACTTGTGCCAAGGAGGATTGGTGATCTCACTAAAGGAAAATTCTGCAATGGAGGAAAATCTGGCCTATTAGAAAGAAAACCATAGAAACAAAGAATGTAACACATGAGGGGAGAGCTTTTAGTACATATACACATGCCACAAGTGTGACAAATCATTTATATATGTAGGTCATAGGTGTGACAAATCACATATATATGCAAGTCATAGGTGTGGTGAATCATGCATATAAATAGGTCACAGGTGTGAAAAATTGCATATATACATAGGTCCCAAGTGGGACAAATCATGTATATACAGGCATTGCAAAAGGGTGAAGTGTGTATATACATGGGTTTTCAGTAAGGTGAATCACATATAGTATTTATGGGCAAGAGCAGGTTCGTACAGGTTGACAGGTGACATCAACAGGACGTACATGCAGTTTTCTATATATTTTTAGGAAGAGGATATTTCCATAGGTAATAGTGAGGTTTGGTTTTCTGATTTGTATGGTTATTGGAGAGAAAATTTGTTCCGAATTTTGATGACTTTGGTGGGAAAGGTTTTACTTATATTTTGGTTATATTGTATTGGTTGGGAGGGATGTTTTTTCCCTCAACATTTCTATTGTTAACAAGATTAAAATGAAATAGTGTTTCATCTATATTGATGATTCATTTACGATCTTTGTGTTTCTATTGTATATGTTTATAGGAAACAACTTCAATGTAATTTTTTTTAGCAATAATAGCTAGGGTTTCATTGTTAGATCACTAGGAACTGATTTTTAGATATGAAATTAGTCACATAGAGGTGCATGTAAAAATTGAAACACTCTCCACCCCCTATTTCTCTCTCTCTCTCTCTCTCTACCTCCCTACCTCCATCTATTTCTCTCATGTACCCCTCTCTCATACACCCCCTACCCCCCTATACCACTCTCTCTCCCCCTCTATCAATCTCTCTCTTAAGATGGGGAGATAGAGCACAAGAGAGGCAAAGGGGGGGAGGAGAGAGAGAGGGCAGGGGTAATAGTAAAAGAGAGAGAGAGGGGGTAGAAAGAGATAAAAATATGGGGGAGTGGGGGAGAGAGAGAGATAGGGATGGAGGGAGATATGGATACATGGAGAGAGAGGGAGGTAGAAAAGGTAAAGAGAGACAGAGGGGGGGAGTGGAGGAGAGAGAGGTAAATATGGAGAGAGTGAGATATCAGAAGAGAGGAGGAGAGGGAGAGAAAGAGAGAGTGAGAGGGTAGGGAGGGAGGAAATGAGGGAGAGAGTGAGAGAGGTATGGAGTGTAATACCCCTAGGATGAACTCCAACTGTAAATGTAAATATAAATGTACATATGTATATAAGTTGGTGAGTTGTTTGATATCAGATTTCCTGCACCTTCCATGGTATAGTGCACACATGTACTGTGCGCTAACATGATGAAGTGTGCACATTCTAGGATATCACACACGACAAACTTAAGTGCACACAATTTTGATTCCATAGAGCCTTTGTGTATATGTTGTTTTTTGAGGCTGGTGAGTCGGGATGCAAAAAGGAAAATATGCCTACAATGTAAATTTAAATGTAATCACATGCAAATATTAATGAAAAACACATCATTGTGCCAAACCAACCATGTAAAAGAGTATGGGGGACTAAAGTCCACTAGTTAGGGAAACGGGGCTAAAAGTTAAAGATAAGGGGATAAGCTAGAGAGCTTAAGCCAAAAAAGGATATTATATTACTATTCCTTAAAGTATAAAGTATGGATAATTATTTTATCCTAAGTTATAAGTTTGGGGACAAGTGGGCCAATGTAGTTCTCAACATGACAAGTGTCAAGTTGTTAACATGCATACATATAGTTTGGACTTAGTTCATTTTTCCAACATGCTATCATCATTCACTCACTCATTCAGCTGTCCTTCATACCTTCCTGCTACTTTCACTGTACCCATACCCATACCTGTACACGTACCTGTCTATCTTAGGAGTTGGACTAAAGAAGTGAGCTGTCAGGCTCATGGGATCTTGAAGAGGTAGGTTGTGACGCCCATGAGAAATTCTCTCTAGGTGAGATAATTTTGGGGAATTGATTTCTCGAAGGTAGAAAACTATAGCTACAGAGCTCTAAGACTTATTTTTTGGCCTCTTGCTAAAGCCCTGCAAAGGAAGTGGGGAAGTTGAGGGACTATTGAGAAGAGAAGGGGCACACTTCCTGGGGTGGGACAAGCATGTGGGGAATCAGAGATTGTAGGTTGTTAGTTCGAGTTGGCACCTGCAACTGATTTTTTCATGTTGTCTAAGATACATCAGTCTGGTTGGGAATTCCTTTACTCGGGTGAATTTTATTCCCATCTTGAGGGTAACCCACTGCTAATATTTTTAGCAGTGTGGTCTAAGGTTAGGAGGAATGTGGAATGCCTGCACACAATTGGTGATGATTTTACTAAGATAAGTGTCAATTGTGTGTTAAATTATGTGTTTTATTATTATTTATGCATCATTTTAATTGGTTTTCCCTGTGTGTGTTGCATGTGTATTTTAATTATTATTTTTTATGAATCTCTGTATTTTCAGAATATTTGTATGTTTTAATGTGGTATCAAAGTTCAAATTTTTGGTTGGCATAGCCTAGTTGGTTTCTAGGGATGCTACAATGTGGTATTAGAGCTCCAGTTTTAAACATTGAGCCTGGATGGGCTGAGTTAGCACAATGCGAAGAAAAATTGCACAAAGAATTGATTTTGGAGTGGCTGAATTCCATTGACAGTGTGTCCATGGTAAAAATCAAAATCAATTGAGTGGAATTGGGAAAAAAACCCAATTTATGTTGTTAAATTCATAGGGAATTTGAGAAATTTGGCTAAGTGATGAAATATTCTTATCTTTAATATCTCTCCTAGAAATTTCAAACCTGAAATTGGTCGAATTAGAAGTTATAGGGAAGCCATGATAGATTGAGAAAAAATAGTTGATTAAAATTCTCAAGTTGTGAATGAATTTGGGAAAATTCATACTAGGAATGTCAACCAGTAGCGATTTGTTGTTGCAGATATTGAATTGGTGTTATCAGAGTGAAATTGAACAAAATTCATAGTTGTAGAATGTGCATGGTGAAAATTGGGAAAAATTTGGCAAAACCCCCAATTTTGGTAGCATAAGTCATGAGGAATTGATGTCCAAATTATAAGGGTGCGCAGGTGTGTGTGCTAAAAATTTGGCGATGCATGGTGCAAAGCATATGATCTATGGAAATAAAGGTGCATGGGTGTGTGCGCTAAAATTTGGTGTTGTGGGGTGCAAGTTGGTGATGTGCGGAAAAATGAGGATGCGTGGGTGTGCGCACTAAAATTTGGTGTTGCGGAGTGCAAGATGGTGATGCACGAAAAAATGAAGGTGCGTAGGTGTGCGCAGTAAATTTTGGCACTGCAGAGTGCAAGCTACAATGCATAGAAAAATAAGGGTGCATGGGTGTGCACCGTAAAATTTGGTGTTGTGCATAAAAATAAGGATGCACATGAATTCACACTAAAATTTGGCATTGTGTGTTGTAAGATGGTGATGTGAGGAAAAAGAATGGTGCACAGACTAAAATATGGCATTGTTCGATGAAAGTAGGTGAAGCATTAAAAATAATTATGGTGTGTGGTATGTGTATTAAATTTTAGCCCTCTGTGGTGCATATTGGGGGGCGCAAGCATAATATTGACAGGCGTGGTCTACACAAGCATAATATTAGCACACGTGGTGTGTGTACTCAAAATTGAAAGAGCATAGAGGAAATTTTTTGGTGCACGCACAATGTTTGTATGCAGTGCATGCATGCTAAATATTTAGGTCGCATGAATGTTTAATTAATGGTGTGCGCAGAGTACTGGTGCATGGAGGGAGCACACTAAAATAGTGCATGGCACATCATGTAGAGTGAAATGCACATGAAATATTATGATGCGACACAAAAATTTCATGCAATAGGTATTAGTGCATGAACCAAAATTGTGTGTGGTAGATATTGACGTCTGGCAAAAAAATAGTGCACACTAGATATTGGGGCGACATAGAAGTGATGCACATTAGTTATAGGTGCATGGAGCATGCGCTACTTTATGGAATTACTGCGCATGCTAAATATGGGTGTACATTTTCAAATTTGTTCATGTGAAGTTGTTTGGATGGTCTACAACAACTGAAAACTAGTGAATTTCTACGACATTTTATACTGTTTGAAGCTCATCTTTTTGCAGTACGCTTTTGAGACCCTAAACAATATTTTTAGCTACTCAAAAACCATGAAAACAGAGTGTACCTTGGTACACTCCATCTATTCATCTCAAATGAAATATCCCGGAGATATCTTTCTAATGGTGAAAATTGTTCGCCAAATGAATATTTTATGAGGAAATTATAGGACAAACAATGGAGGGTAAATTTTAAGATCCAGTTAACTTAGGAGGGCCATAACTTTCTACTCTGGAATCAGATTGAGACACAAGAGTAGTCTATGGAAACATTTTCAACCATAAAACAAAATCATAGAGTTGAATTAAAATTGTGGGCATGTTAAAAATGTTTAATATGGCACAAAGGATACCTGTAGCATTCAAGACCAAAAACACTAATTGGCCTAGAACTTCAATAGGATGTAACTAGCATCCCAGAACCCGGAAAGGGGTGAAACTTGGAAAAAAAATCCAAAATATGTATATAAAGAAATGTAATTGGGCCAATTCCAAAAATTCAATGGGGCTGGTGCAAAAATGCATAATTACAACACATATTTGCACCAGGTTGAAGTGTGTACAAAGGAATTAATGGACCATTTTCAAATAACCATAACATTCTACTCAAGACTTTGAATTGGGCATGGAAGTAGGCATTGGAAAGGTATTGGTCAGTATAATATAAATAATAACCCAAAGAATTGATCTAGGTAGTCAATTTTTACAAGAAATCAGAAGAAATAATTATGATGCATTATTGAACCAAAATTGTACATAATTTCATGAATTGTTAAATTATTTAGCCTAACAAGTTTTTTTGGATGCACATTTTCCAGATTTAACATCAATTAGATCATAACAAGATCAACACAGACTTCATAATCATGGAATATACACAGGGGGTTTACATCCATGAAGATGATATTAGAGGGATGTATGTCAATATGGGTAATGAAGGTACAAATTCAAATGGACATGTAGAAGGAAATGAAGAAAACATGAACTTGGTAGAGACCATTAAAAGTTTTCAAAAGGATGTCCAAAGTTATAAATATGACAATGAGAGGCTTATGAAAGCCAAGGAGTAGCAGGTGGGATTCAACATAAATTTAATGCAGAGCTTGGACATAATAGAAAAGAATATGGATAAGGAGAATGACTCAAGAAAATAAGGAAGTCACATGTCCCATGATGAGAGGAGAATAACAAGAAGTCTTGGCAGACATCATCATCACTCCCCAAGGCATTCCACTAGGAGAACACATTGTAGTTCAAGTCCATCCCCTATTAGGAAACATAAGAGGAAGTCTACGGTGGATGAGATACAGGGACAAATAAACATAATCAATCCTCCTACATTTGATGGTGAGGACAAGAAGGATGAGGATGTAGAGACATGGTTGCTAGCCATGAGGAAGTATTTTCAATTTCATAATTAATATTCACACATAGAAGGAAGGATTTACATCTATCATCTCAAGGGAAAGGCATCCATGTGCTGGAACCAATTTGTGCAGGTGCAACACATTGATGAGAAAAATGTTACATGGAGGGAATTCAAGAGGTATTTTAAAAATAAAAACTTGACTAAGAGATACTATGACAAGAAAATTAAGGATTTATTTGAACTCAAGCTTAGGAGTATGACCATAGATGAATATGAAATAATGTTTTTAGAGTTGCTGAAGTATGTTTCTTTCATCAAGGATGAGAGAGTAAAGATTCATAGGTATTTGAGTGGGCTGCCATCATTTATTAGTGACAATATACACTATGATGATCCAAAAACATTGGAGGAGACCATAAGGTGAGCTAAATTCTATTATGATCAGCATAAAGGAAGATGAAATTTCTAAAAATATTGGGAAGACAAGAAGAAAATAAATATGGAACATAGGAAGAAGGGGGCTAAGCCATTATTCTTCTGAAATAATTCTCAAGGAGAAACAACTTCTAGAGAACCCTTAATGGCTGAGACAGGGGGGAAAATATCAAGGAAACCACCTATTCAATGTTGGGGTTATGGGGGAGACAATATGTACATAGATTTCCTTCACAGAGGTGAAAAAGTGAGGATACAGTGGAGGACATGGGAAAAAATGTACCTAGGATCTATGCAACCCTGGACAACAAGCAATATGAGTTTCAGTCACATATGATTGAAGTGGAAGGTAAGATCCACAACCAAACCATTTCTATTTTAATTGATTCAGGAGCTAGCCATAGTTATCTAGATCCTAAGAAGGTGGAAAGATTGAATTTGCTAAGAATAAATATTGGAAAATCTTGGTTGATGCAGTTGACCACCGAAGCTAAAAGAAAAATTAATGAGATGGTTAAGGCATTTCCAATGGGCATGAATGGACTGAGTACCAGGGAAGATTTGAACATCATACCGTTTGGTTCCTATGACTTCCTAACTGGTATGGATTGGTTGGACCAACACCATGATATCCTAGATTATTATAATAAGGAATTTACTTTCTTGGATGAGAAAGGGAACCTAAAGAGAGTACAAGGAATTCCCAGGGAAATAACCGTTAGAGAAATTTCAGCATTGCAACTGAAGAAAAGTTACAGAAAATGGTGTCAAATATTTGTTTCACATATGGAAGAGACACCTAGCGATAAGGTTCCAAATATTAAATATTATGTAGTCCTAAAAGAGTTTGAAGATGTATTTAAAGAAATACAAGGATTATCCCCTAAAAGAGACATTGATTTCTCCATCAATCTGACGTCTGGAGCAACTCCAATATCCAAGACCCCTTACATGATGAGTACACCATAATAGAATGAATTGCAAATGAAACTTGAAGATATTATGAAGAAGGGGTATATATTCCCAAGTGTGTCACCTTGGCGTTCCCAATATTATTTGTGAAGAAAAAAGATGGAAGATTGAGACTTTGCATTGACTTCAGGAAGTTGAACAAGGTAACTATGAAGAACAAGTATCATTTTCCAAGGATCGATGAACTCTTTGATCAACTGAAAGATGCAAAAATATTCTCTAATATTGATCTCAGGTAAGGATATCGGTAGGTAAGAATTAAATAAGAAGACATCAACAAGACTTCTTTTCAAACAAGGTGTGGCCATTATCAATTCACATTGGTTCCATTTGGGTTATCAAATGCACCAGTTGTCTTCATGTGTTTAATGAATGGTATTTTCAGAGAATACTTAGATATGTTTGTCATTGACTTTTTGTATGACATTCTTATTTATTCTAAGTTGGAGGAAGAGCATGAAAAACACTTGAGGATGGTATTACAAGTATTAAGGGAGCATCAGTTGTATGCCAAATTGAGAAAGTGTTCATTCTATCAGAAGAAAATTCATTATTGTAGATTTTAACCTTGTACAATATCTACTACAAACAGATATTCAGTAAAGGAACATAAAATATACAATGGAAAATACAATCATTACATAAATATTTTTCCCCTGGAAACCCAAACCGGGAAAACCAACATATTCTATATTATTCATCATGTTACAATGTTTAGAATACAAAATACATATAGGATCCAGTGGCATCCAGAACCCTAACCCAATGACCTGGATTAGTCCAAAACCCTAATTCCTTAACCGAAAATAGAAAACCATAGGCAAAGAAACCATGTGCCGAAAAACCACATAAATATAATGTGGTACCGAGGTAGAAAAAATGCAGTCCCGATGCAAAGAATACAATACATACCCAACAATTATTTGGGCCATATCATTTCAAAGGAAGGAATAGAAGTGGAACCAAAAAATATAAGGGACATTGAAAGATGGACAACACCAAGGAATGTGACAAATGTCATATCATTCATGGGCCTTTCAGGCTACTATAGGATATTTATTGAAGGATTCTCAAAGATTGCACACCCAATCACTTCCTTGCAAAAGAAGGGTGTGAAGTTTCAGTGGGCACTGGATTGTGAAAATAATTTCCAACAATTAAAGCATTTAATAATATGTGCTCCAATACTAACGATTGATGATCCAAATGAAGTCTTCATTGTATGCATTGATGAATGTAAAGAAGGTCTTGGTAAATTCCTTAGTCAAAATGGGTACGTGGTATGCTATGAATCAAGGAATTTGAAGGAGCATGAAAGGCTCTATGCTACTCATGTTTTGGAATTGTAAGCCATAGTGCATTCCTTGAAGATGTGGAGGCACTACTTCATGGGGAAAATATTCAAGTTGAGGACAAACCATCGTGGTATGAAATATTTATTTGGACAAAGAACTCTAAATGCCAGGAAATCTAGGTGGTTATAATTTCTCAGTGAATATGCCTTTGATATAAAGCATATCAAAGGGAAAGAGAACAAGGTTGATAATGCACTTAGCAGAAGGGTGCATGAGATGCATGCTACAACCATTAGTTTGTACCAATCATATTTTAAAGAGAGAATCTTAAAGGATGCAAAATCATATTTGCAATACATGGAAATAATAACAAAATTACAACAAGGTATTTTGCAACAGGAAATTGAAGACTATAAGATAGAAAATGATGAAATTCTCATGTACATGTGTAGAATTTATGTGCCAAATTCCCAGGAATTGAAAAATATGATATTGAGAGAAATGAATAATGTACCTTATGCTAGACACCTAGGTTATTAGAAAACTATTGCAACTGTCAAGAGACAATATTAGTGGCCATGCATGAAGAAAGAAGTTGTTAATTTTATTGCCAAATGTCTAGAGTGTCAAAAGGTCAAGGATGAGAATAGAAACCCAATTTATTTTCTATAGCCATTTCCCATTCCTGGGTGGAAATGGGAAGTTGTAACAATGAATTTCATCACCATACTTCCCAGAACAAACAAGGAACATGATTCCTTCATGGTAGTGGTGGACAAGCTTACCAAAGCTTCCCATTTTATTCCAGTAAAGCTCACTCACAAGGCAACCATCATTGCTAATATTTATATGAGATGAATTGCTCGACTACATGGTATACCTAAGAAAATTGTGTTTGACAGAGATCCAAAATTCACATAAAATTTTTGTAAGGAATTATTCAAGGGATTTGGAAAAAAATTCAATTTCAGCACAACTTATCATCCAAAGTCAGATGGGGAAAACATGGAGGGTGAATAAATTGATTGAAGATGTGTTGATGATGTATGTGATGGATAAACCATCAAAATGGGAAGACTACCTACAATTAGTAGAGTTTTCTTATATCAGTGGGTACCAAGCATCTATAAAGATGATCCCATTTGAGACACTTTATGACAGAAAGTGAAACACACCAATAAGCTGGTTTAAATCAACAGATAGAGAAGTGGTTGGGCCAGAATTACTCACGGAAATCGAAGAGAAAATGATGAAAATAAAAGATAATTTAAAGGTTTTTCAAGACATGAAGAAAAATTATACTAATAAGGGAAGAACACATAGAGAACTTAAAGTGGTAACCATGTATTCTTGAAAGTAAAGTCCAACAGAATCTCCCTGAAGTTGGGAAATTGTTCAAAGTTGGCAGCTCGTTATATTGGGCCATTTGAAATACTAGAGAGGAGTGGGCATGTAGCATACATGCTTGCATTTCATACATCAATGTCTATTCATAATGTATTCCATGTATCATTTCTAAAAAATCATGTACCTGATTCTAATCATGTCATTGATTAGAATGTGATTCTGGATGAGTGAGAAGGCTGCTTCCAAGTGCATCCAGTGTGCATATTGGACTAGAATATCAAGAAGCTCCAGAATCGAGCCATAGATCTAGTAAAGGTCTAATGGACCTGGTACGATCCTGAAGCTGCAACTTGGGAGCACAAGGATGCTATGTGGGAAAAATACTCGCATATTTTCGAGGATTTTTGAAATTTTGGTTGTATATGTGTATATATTCCACTGAGGACAATGCATAAAAGAGGGGGAGGGGAATGCAATACCCCTAGGCTGAACCCAAAATGTTAATGTAAATATAAATGTACATGTGTATATAAGATGTTGAGTTATTTGATATCATTTTGCATGCACCTTCCATGGTATAGTGCACACATGTATTGCGCACTATAATGATGAAGTGTGCACATTCCAGGATACTGCACGCAACAAAATCAAGTGTGTGCGATTTTGAGTCTAGAGAGACTTTGTGTATATGTTGTGTTTTGATGGTGGTGAGTCGGGATGTAGAAAATACAATATGCCTATAATGTAAATGTAAATGTAATCACACACAAATATTAATGAAAAACACATCACTGAGGCAGACCAACCATGTAAAAGAGTATGGGGGACTAAAATCCACTAGTTAGGGAAAGGGGGATAAAATTTAACGATAAAGGGCTAAGATATGGAGCTTAAGAAAAAAAGGAATATTATATTAATATTCCTTAAATTATAAAGTATGGATAATTATTTTATCCTAAGTTCTAAGGATAGGGACAAGTGGGCCAAAGTAATTCTCAACACGACAAGTGTCAAGTTGAGAAAATGCATGCATATAGTTTGGACTTAGTTTATTTTCCTAGCATGCCATCATCATTCATTCACTCATTCATATGTCCTATGTACCTTCCCTTTACTATCATTGTACCCATACATGTACCTATACCTGTACATGTACCTTTACTCATACATGAACTTGTACCTGGTTATCTTAGGAGCTTGACTAAAGAAGCAGGTTGCTAGGCCCATGGGATATTGAAAAGGCAGGTTGTCAGGCCCATGGGATATTGAAGAAGTGGGTTGTGATGCCTTTGCTCACTTCACCCTAGGTGAGAGAATTGTTGGGAATTGATTTTCTAAAGATGTCAAAATCCAGCTACATGACTCTGAGACTTCTTGTGTGGACTATTGTTGAAGCCCTGGAAAGGAAGTGGGGTAGCTAAGGCACTGTTGAGTAGAGAAGGGGCACACTTCCTAGGGTGGGATAGCCATGTGGGGAATGTGGAACTGTAGGATGTTAGTTCGAGTTAGCAGATGTGATGGATTTTTTCTTGTTGTATGGGATACCTCATCCTGGTTGGGAATTCATTTACGCAGGTGGATATTAGTCCCAGCTCGGGGGTGACCCATTGTTGAGAGTTTTGAGCAATGTGGTCTAAGGCTAGGAGGAACGAAGAAGCTCTTCATGTAGTTTGTGATCTTTTTATTAAGATAAGTGTCAATTGTGTGTTAAATTGTATGTTGTATTATTATTTATGAGTTATTTTTATGGGTTTTCCCTATGTGTGTTGCATGTGTTTTTTAATTATTATTATGTATGAATCCGTGTATTTTCAAAGTATTGGTATGTTCTAATGTGGTATCAAAGTTTGAATATGGAACATAGGAAGAAGGGGACTAAGACATTATTCTTCCGAAATAATTCTCAGGACAACCAGCTTCTAGAGAACCTTGAATGGCCAAGACAGTGGGGAAAATACCAAGGAAACCACCTATTCAATGTTGGGGTTATGGGGGAGACAATATGTACGTATATTTCCTTCACAGAGGTGAAAAAGTGAGGATTGATCACAATGTACAACAAGCTGATACAGTGGAGGACATGGGAAAAAATGTAGGATCTCTGCAACCTTGGACAACAAGCAATATGAGTTTCAGTCACATACGATTGAAGTGGAAGGTAAGATCCACAACCAAACCATTTCTATTTTAATTGATTCAAGAGCTAGTCATAGTTATCTAGATCTTAAAAAGGTGAAAAGATTACTAATAAAAAAATTATAAATATCATATTTATAATTTTTTATTATATCTCAATAATGACTAAAATTACATTTCTTTGTATTCATATTTTAAATTAAATTAAATTACAATCTATTTAAAAACATGCTAGATAAGATGTAATGAATTTACTCTGGTTATGCATTTCCCTCTAATCTATTGAATTTCCTCTTGATTAAAAACAACCATTCCTCCTGTTCTCCTCAAATAGTAGTTTTATAAGGACGGTTTGATATAAATGGATATCGCTGCTTAAGTTGTTTCCTCGCAAGCCCATCCCACTTCCACTCTCAAATCTTGAGCGGTTCTTCTTCCAGGCACAACTGAGTAGCTTCATATATCATACATCATTGATATTGTGTGGTTATCTTTATCCACTCATTGGTTCGAGATTAGCTTCGAGAAAATTTCTCTGATCTGTGCTTTATTAGAACTATACTTGTCAACAAACCGTGTTGTTAATTGTTTTCCTCGCAAGCCCATTCCTCTCATTCTTCTTCCAGGCACAACTGAATGGCTTCATATATCATACGTCATTGATATTGCCTAGTTCTCTTTATCCACTCGTGGGTTTGAGATTACCTTCCAGAAAATTTCTCTGATCTGCGCTTTAGAACTGTACTTGTCAACGAACCATGCTACGTGCAATAAAATCAAGGATTATGAGTTTCGAGAGGTGATTGGTCAAGGACAGTTGGGAGTGGTGTACAAGTGCATTGAGAGTACAACATGAGAGAAATACGCGTGTAAAAAGATGCCCTCTATGGCTAATGCGGTGCGTGAGATGAATTTATTGTCCAGGTTGCAGAAACGTTTACCCCTAGGAATCTTGGAAACCTAAATCCTTCGATCCTAGCTTTTGTTTGTGAAATGTTTAAATGTTCATAGGATTGCTTAAGTGGGGAAAATGTGTTGGGAATTTTATACAAGTTAAAATTTTGATATCAATGGGAGCATTAAATCACATGAGTTAAAACAAAATGAAATTAAGTTTCATCAGATGATAATAACAATAATAATAATAGAAAATTAAAAAAAAAAAAATTAAGTTAAGAAATTTTACAATATGTTAAAGTTTTGATATCAATAAAAACATTATATAAGATAATGATAACAATTATGGAGAGTTAAAACACAATGAAAACAGGTGGAGTTGTGGAGCAACAAGTTTCTACCAAAAAAATAGAAAGCACGTGCTTTGATATTCATGAAAACCATTTGTCCCATACAAACAAAGAATCACCTAGAGGTTTTACAAATTGATCTTACATAAGATCCATGTGATATCAAACACCCATGCATATTTTAATCATATCAATTCATGCATATTTTAATCATATCAATTCATTGAATTACTGAAAATAGGTTATTATCATGGCTTTACATATTGGATTATGATGAACATAAAACACATCACTTACCACTGTATCAAAAGTTGTTGACCTTTGAATTGGTATTCAATGGTTTTAAGCATTTGCACATGTAAGTTATTGTTTCTTTTGACACATAGCGACAACGATGATGACAAGTGTTCTACACCAAGTTCTTTTCAAATTTCGCAGAACATGAATTCCAATGCATATACATGAATCTTGATGTGCATTGTTGTGGTGCTTTGAATAATGAACTACCACAATAGTGAGAATTTTGACTTTTGCTTAAAAGAAATTAAGCAGTCGAACAAGGTTATGTATCATAATAAAATTTGAAAACTTCAAAATATTATTCAAATTGATCAAATTTAAATTAAAAAAAATAATAGTATTACTCATACTATTTTTATAAAGTGTCTATATTCTATAGTTTAATACTCAAACTATATGTATCTTTGTTTTATTTTTCAATGTAGTGCAACACTAAATGGATGTATCTTTGTTTTATTTTTCAATGTAGTGTAACACCAAATGGTTAGATATCTTTGGGTTCAAGCTGTTGTAGGAAAATCTCCCTGTAGACAGGTACATTGCCTCAAAGAGCTGACCCTAACTCTAAGACAAAAAATGCTTAATGTGTACACTGACTTCCTTTCAAATCTGTACAAACTAACACATGAGAAGGAAGGAGAACAAAAGTACCTCTTTATCGACGTTTGTCCCTGCACGCTCCAAGTCGAGCTCCGATCCTTTGCTCCTCGCTGAGTCCTGTAGACAAAAAAGATACGACCACTTCCTACTCTATTGATATTAGCTTGAAAAAAGATCTATCTATCAATTATAAGTTCATGTAACATCAGACACAAACTAGAAAGAAACAGGCCAAGCGTGTCATATTAATGAGAATAACGATAGCAGTACTTACAATCATAGATGTGAATGTGACAGCTTCGTCAAGTCCCCTTTGTCTAACCCTTGCTCGAAATATCCACAACCTGGATGACAACAACTTCACTGATCACTCTCCTTTGGCTAACTGTGTGTTTCCTATGAGATCATAGGTTTCATGCTAGCAATTCTTTTCCCTTTTCACCATCATAGAGCTTGCTTATATAAGTTAAGAGGAGCTTAACCTCTTGAGTTATCTTTAGAACAAGTTGAGGAACCTCCTCCTTAGATCAGGGATCTCCTGATGGAACCAAGAATTCGAATGCAATTGCCTTCAAAACTTGAAAGATCCTCCCCTTATTCTGCTCAACGGGCCAACTACTGCCTCAGATTAGGCAGCGCTCCCTAAAAATGGGCATAAGAGCGTTGTAGTGCTCCCTAGGAACCTTGAGGGAAGCGCCAGCGCTCCAAAGGTGGATAGCGCTCCTTAAGAGGGGCGGGGAAGCATTATAATGTTCCCTGAGGCATTATAGGGGAGTGCCAGCGCTCCTAAGGCTGATGTAGGGGAGCGCTCACCCTAAGAACCTTTGTTTAAGAGCTCTTCTCAGGTGTTAAGAGTTCCTTGACTTCAGTTAATCAATTCCTCTTCTCCAAATCAAGTGTATGAGATGTTTTAAGTGCCTCCTTAGTGTCATCATTATGGAAGTATGCTTGAACAACGTCTGCGACACTTGTGAATGTCTTGTGACACTTGTGAAAGTTGTAAGGAAGATGCGACACTTACGACAATTGAGAGGAACATGCGACACTTATCCAGTTGAGTAGTTTTGACGTGTAACAGAATGCCCCCCAAAGTATGAAGTTAGAAGATGCGAACTGATAACTGAAATAATTTGTAGACATTCAAGAAATGGTATAGACTCAAAGAACCTGACAGAAGTTGCACACAAACATCCAACAAATATCATGACATATTTCAAAACCCAAGGAAGGCATACCTATGCTTAGGTGATCAAGACTTGTGAGATATGGCCACCATAAAATACACTGCGGATCCATAATTGTATTGATAAAAAGGTATAGCCACCGAAGATACAATGTGGATCTATACTCGGATGACTCAGACTGATCGTATCCACGAAGAATACACAGTGGATCTACGAGATGACAAGACATAGCCACAACCAATACAAAGTGGATCTATGTAACAGTGTACGTGTTCTTTGTCCAATAGAAACTCCTTCACAGCCTGGGCAAAGCATATATCAAAGTGGTTACTCAACCCAGGGTCTTCTTACCAATCCCAACGTGGAACGATTCTAACCATGTGAATAGATGTCTTGATGTCGAACATGGAAGAAACCACTTGATTACCGGTCAATGGTGTGAACCGTTAACAAGTGCTAGGGAGATCACCATTAATGTCGATGATTCCCAAGGTACCCTAGTACATTCCAACGAATGTGAATAGATGAGCTAAATTCGAACAGAAGTGGAATCATTCGATCAATGGTCAATGATGTATACCTACTGTCGAACGTGAGGAGGCCTGCCATTGAGGCATGCAGGTCCCAAAGTACTAACTGGTTT
>SNQJ01S0019271.1:61049-93773 GCA_010110895.2 Picea sitchensis | reverse complement strand
ATCATGAAAAGATGTGCGTGGTAGTTCAATATACCATTTTGCTGCAGAACCCGTAAGTGTTCATTGGAAAAGACGCAAACAAATAGAATCGTCCATGAGGGAGTTGGATGAACACCACAAATGGAAAGTCATCATGTGGTTGTTTGGGTCTTCTCCGGACTTTCCGTGAAATTTTGGGATATCAGAAGGAAGTTTAGCTGGAATAGCTGGCCAAACCGGAGAATGATAAATAGGGTCATTCGTTAACCAAGACAAGTCTAGAAGATCCAGGGTAGCTATAAAAGGTAGTTGCTGGATAACCTATGGGTAATGTTGGTGTGGCAGAGGGACACCAGTAGGGCTCATTACTGGGTTATGTGGATAATTATAACTAGTGGGCCCTCCTGTATGAGGTTGGTTTTGACCAGAGTACACAAGATTTGAGGTCTTTTGAGAAGCATGTGCGAGCGGAGGATAACCGGATGGGTTTTGCGGGTTATAGCTTGGGTTTGGCATTTGTCCATAAGGAGGTTGTTGCGGAGTCTGAGAATTTTGTCCTACCGAGAACTGTGGGTTTCCTTGAAAAAGGACGTTCCACGGATTAGGTGCGGAAGACACATTTTGTCCATGTGGTTGATTTTAGACTCCGGATTGAGGGTACCCGCTAGCATGAGGGTACCCCCCAAATGGAATTTGTCCTCCGGTGGGAGGATGCCTCCCAACTCGAGGGAGAGTTCCCAGAATTTGAAAGCCAGACGTAAATGACTGACTGGTGCCACTGGGCGGATTAGGACCACCAAGACCGGTCCCTCTGGGTTGTTGGATAGGTATGGAACTGCTTGGTACAAATTGGGTAGTAGCGGTAGTGGGGGTATTCAGTTCTCTGTACCCAAAAGGGAGTGATGTTGTAGGTCTTGGTGTTACAAGTGTGCCAATCACAGCTTGATTAACCATTGTGTTACTAGCGGGAATAGTCGGAATGTGAGGGACCATTGTAGAATGGGACGTTTAGAGGGGGGAGAGTAGACCTTGGGCCAATGGATGACGTGTTCGGACCAACAGGCTGTGTGGCTGTAAAAATGGTGGTACCAGTAAAACGATTTAGGGGTATGGTTTAGGAAAAAGGTGCGTCGACACCTTCCCCTGTTCCATAAAGATCTCGCACCAAGCGCGGTGGACTTCGAACAATGTCTGCAGTCCAAAAAGGGTCATCGGCTAAAGGGTTTTGATGAGACCTAGCCAGAATGTCAGAAGGATTGACGACGACAAATTCACCAACAAAATTCAGTTGGAGGACACGTCATTCGTAACCCTCCGAAATGCGGAAATCTTTTGGAGACTCTAAAACAATTCAAAAATTCTCCAAAGGAGTGGGAACATTTTCATGGGAAGTTGTATTATTTTGAACCTCGCTCTGTTGAGGAGATTCCTCCGTAGAATGAGGGGGTAAAGGGGTGTTTCCTTCCATATTTTCTGTAGGAAGTCCCTATAGCCTCCGCGAATGGCGTGGAGGGTTGATGTTGTCGAAAAAGAGTCAGTGGAAAACATCTATGGCCAACTACCAAAAAGAAATAGCATATGCTAATAGAAATCTAAGAATCACAACCAAGCAAACATGACCTTCTTTTCATGACCATACTAGTTGGTGATGAAATCCAACATCGTGTGATCAAGTCCAGAAGGGGCGGGGAAAGGGTGGAATAGTTACAATGGCGACCTGCTTAACAGACATACACCTTGGTGCAAGCTTCCACGCAGTAATTGTGGATTTACCCTCCAAGGAACCTGAGTGAGTTTGACCAATGTCTGCTCCAGGTACAGTGATACTTCCCTTCACTGTCACCTTGTGTAAGACCCTAAATATTATGGCCACTAAGGTTACCAATTCGCAGTCAGCCCCTGGGCGGGAATAATCGACAATCTGATCCTAACGTACGGGTAGGGTATCGAGCCCGAAATCAACTAAAAGGATTCCACGCAGTAATTGTGGATTTACCTTGAAGCGACCCCCATAATATGATATGACCACCACAATCAGTTGAAACATGGAGGGATAATCTCCGTAACTCACCCGAATGTGACCTCGTACGTAACCCCTGTGTGAGAGGGGGATCCCAGGTAGACTTATACGATGATTGGATTTGACTCTCCCTAACTCAAGATGCTACTGTTTGTTTTGGAAACTTTGGAGAGTTGTGCTCACAGCCTAATCCAAAGTACTAAACCTAGTCTACTGTTGATGGAGGATCCTAGAAGAGAAAAAGTTCTAAATAATTTTTAATTAGTGTTGATTTTATAGTTGTTCTTTACGCAACAAGGGGTGCATGGAAGTGAAACGAATGGAATTATGACTCGGTCCCAAAAATGCATCAAATATGATAAGCATCCATTTCTTTTCGATGAACATCTATCTAAGGGAGAGAGAGAGAGTTCTTTTCACTAACAAGCACTAATAAGGAATGTCCTCAAACAAATTTTCTTCAATCAAATCCTGATGTGATGCTAAAACTTTTGAGATGCCTTCTAACATGCACAATCAATCATGAAGATGATTTTTATTGTTTGCATATGAATAATGATTAATTCAACACAATGCTCGTCTTGCTAATCATCTTCTTGGACGAATGAAAATCAGACCAACACAAGCAAGAATCATACAAAAAATACACCCTCTCATTGGGATCAAAACAAGAACCGAAAGAAAAGAAACAATCAAAGAGAAATCAAACTTCACACCCAAAAGAAAAAGTTGAAGAACAAAGATCTTAACTAAAACCAAATCAAAAGATATGTAGACCTTTGATGACCTTCACCAACGTTTTTCGTTTAGTCGATGAGGAGAGAAAGACAATGCATGGGTTTCAAACTCCAAATGGCAGAAAAACTCAACAACAATAGTGAAGAAGGCTACAAAATCCAAACAACAAGATGCTTGTTCTTCAAGAAAAAGACAGATATCCAAGTTGGAAAGAAGAAGGATTGACTCACAAGGTTACCCAGCAAGAGAGACACAGAGGAAAAACCCTGAAAAAATAATTCTGGAAGGTTTATTGACCAAAGGAGGGCTGGCGCTCTGTTGTCAAGGACAAGGAGTGTTATAGCACTCTGTGCAAGGCTATTAGGGAGTGTTGGTGCTCTGTGAACACAGGGACAAGGGCGCCAGGTTCAAAAAACTCCCAAGGTGTCAAGAAATCCAAAAATTGTAATTCAATCTCGACAATTAGGCTGAGTATGATGGGGTAGGGATCCAATCAGCTCATGAAACCAATCAAAAGAGGAGTGAACCAGTTTTGAAACAATCAAGGGGTAGAACAAGGTCAATGAGGAGAAATCAAAACAAGAAGTTTCGATTTGAGGCTACCTCCCTAGTGGAGTCGCCAGTTTCTGTTGTAGGAAAATCTCCCTGCGGACAGGTAGATTGCCTCAAAGAGCCGACCCTAACTCTAAGACAGAAAATGCTTAATGTGGACATTGACTTCCTTTCAAATCTGTACAAACTAACACATGAGAAGGAAGGAGAACAGAAGTACCTCTTTATCGATGTTTATCCCTGCATGCTCCCAATTGAGCTTCGATTGTTTTCTCCTCGCTGAGTCCTGTAGACAAAAAAGATACGACCACTTCCTACTCTATTGATATTAGCTTGAAAATAGATCTATCTATCAATGATAAGTTCATGTAACATTAGACATAAACTAGAAAGAAATAGGCCAAGCGTGTCATATTAATGAGAATAACGACAGCAATACTTACAATCGTAGATGCGAATGCGACAGCTTCGTCAAGTCTCCTTCGTCTAACCCTTGCTCGAAAGATCCACAACCTGGATGACAGCAGCTTCACTGATCACTCTCCTTTGGCTGACTGTGTGTTTCCTATGAGATCATAGGTTTCATGCTAGCAATTCTTTTCCCTTTTCACCATCATAGAGCTTGCTTATATAGGTTAAGAGGAGCTTAACCTCTTGAGTTATCTTTAGAACAATTTGAGGAACCTCCTCCTTAGATCAGGGATCTCCTGATGGAACCAAGAATTTGAATGCAACTGCCTTCTAAACTTGAAATATCCTCCCCTTATTCTCCTGAATAGACTAACTACTACCTCAGATTAGGCAGCGCTCCCTCAAAATGGGCATCAGAGAATTGTAGCGCTCCCTAGGAAGATTGAGGGAAGCGCCAGCACTCCAAAGGTGGATAGCGCTCCTTAAGAGGGGAAGACAAGCGTTATAACGATCCCTGAGGCCTTATAGGGGAGTGCCAGCGCTCCTAAGGCTGATGTAGGGGAGCACTCACCCTCAAAACCTTTGTTTAAAAGCTCTTCTCAAGTGTTAAGAGTTACTTGACTTCAGTTAATCAATTCCTCTTCTCCAAATCAAGTGTATGAGATGTTTTAAGTGCCTCCTTAGTGTCATCATTATGGCAGTATGATTGAGCAATGTCTACGACACTTGTGAACAACTTGCGACACTTGCAAAAGTTGTAAGGAAGATGCGACACTTACGACAATTGAGAGGAACATGCGACACTTATCCAGTTGAGTAATTTTGACGTGTAACACAAGCGTTGATACTTCATAAAGTACATAGTTTAACAATGTAAATATGAATCCTTTCAACTTAGGTGAATCATGGACTCTATACAACCTCAACAAAGATAATATTGACATAAAATCGGGCCAAATTTATTGACATAAAATTAGGTTTATTTGAGATATGAGTTTAAAGTTTATCTATGATGTATAAAGTTGATCAATGCTTTTAATATTCTTGGAAATCCCCACAAGGATTGAAACTAGAGGTCGGTGAAGGTAGGATACAGATCAATTGTTTTTAAATATTCCATTTCCATGTGGAGAGAAGTAACCATAGCGCTAACCAAATCTAGCCTCTGTAGCCAAATATTTACATGAAGAGATAACTGAATTCAAGCATGTCATAACATACATAAAAGCACACCATACAACGTGTCGATAATTTTCCTTGCAGACGTGGAGAATCGACACTGAAAGGATTTCAAATATCCAGAATGTTTACTATATTTTAGCTCTAATAAATTGCATGGCAGGTAAATCTTATCGCAACATGTTGTTGCCCATTGTCCTCGTACAATGAACTCTGTGAATATGGGGATAAATATGAACAATGCAATTCCCGGAATGGTAATGGAAATGGAACAACTATTTTCTCATGGAAGTTGTCGACTCCATACGTTCTCAGAGGAGCAGGTCTGATGCTAACACTTATACTCATTTCTCTTATCATTATCAAGTCTTGCAGGTGGGGGTGGATAAAACAAATAGTCTTGCAATCGAGTCATGGTTTTTCTCGATTAAGTAAGGTTCTTGCATAAATGGCCAAATGGAATGAATTCATGTAGAACCATTGACTCTTCTTCAACGATATACTGGTTCAGAGTTGTATTGAGAAACCTTTTTCTCTTTGTGTATGCCATCACACATAATGACGTCTATGTTGATTGGAGTAATTTTTGGTCAGAGTAATTGCTTCATGTCTGTCACGCAGGAGTTGAACCCTTTCGGTAAAACTCCTCTAGAAGAGTATCCTCCCCGTCACGCGTTCAAATCCCAAGAAGAGTACACTTAGCTGAAACTGAACATGACAGTAAACATGAGCCTTGTGAGGCTCTAGACAAGAAAGGAATGGAGGAAAAATATGGAGGCGTTCTAGGTCTTGTTTCATGGCTTAATGGCCAAGGAGATTCTGAGCTTTGAGGAAAAATCCCTCATGTTGATAATAAATTAATTAATTGAATTATTTCCTTACACATGTTGATAATAAAATATCATAGATATCAAATTTTAATCAACCTCATTGAGTAATAAATAAACTATAATTAATTTTTTCAAATAATTTTAAATGTAGTATATTAACAAATTTCATTAAAATGATCAGTTGTAGTTTGAGACATTAAAGTTATTAGGCCAACATCGATTCATGTAGTAAGGAACATAAAACTATTGAAATGCCAAAGAACATGCTCAGAGTGATATATACTATTACAACTTTGCTTTCCATGTAAATTTATTTCTAACATATTAAATAGGGTTGAGTACATATAACTAGTTATTGCATATACATAATTAATTAAGGGTGAGTGCAAGAACTTGGTGAAAGAAAAAGTGGCAATGACATAGGCTAAGCAATAGGAGAATGTGCACACTCTTTAATAATCTTAAGAACACATGTGCATTCTCACTGTTGTTTTCTTAAAAACCTCCTAAGAGCAATTTTGTGCATAATCACCCTCGCATTTCTCATTAAGAAAATAATGTGAAGAGAGGAGGAAGAAAAAGAGGATATTTCCAGGGCCACCACCACCATGTTTCCATGTAGGTTAAATTTATCTTAACTTTAATCCAATTTAGTCAATCTAGTTTAATCTATTGCTCCCAATAATCTAAATGGAAAAAAGATTGTAATTTTGTATTTTAAATAAAAAAGGAAACTAACTAATTTACATTCCATGGATATTAAATTGTAGCATATAAAATACAATGGAACCCCAAGAAAATTTAAACCCCTCACAAGAAAACCAAGAATATTAAAACCCCAACCTGTCACCACCACCACAAAAGGTAAACAATGAAATTGATGAGGGGTTGCTCATATTAAGAAACCTTGATGACTAATTAAGGGAGACTAGAGAACCTACCAGATTCGCCTTGGCCACTTCTTTGGACATCATTGTCCACTCCATTGCAAGTGCCCAAGGGAAATTGACATCTATTTATGACTATGTGTAAAGAATGTACGAGTATTATAGCATTGGTTTGGATAGAAACCAAATCAAAGAACTAGGCATTTAAAAACAACAAATATTGTCTATTTTTAGGGATCTTAGAAATGGACAAGAACTACCATTGACCAGGAAACACATATCCATTGACTGTTGAACCGATCCCGAGATTTGTCAAAATTGGATGGATAGGTGGTATATGGTTTTTGACAAACCTCCGTACAATAATAGGGAGATGCCCTTATATTTTCTAAGGAAATTATGGGTTGAGTTTATTATAGGTAAACATGTCAACTACTTTAACATTAGTGACTTTCATGGGGTGGGTTGAGGGTCTGTGTAAGGTAGCTAGAGAGGTAGTGGGGGGGCCTAGAGGGCCCATAGTGATAATAGTGGAGGTCATTCAATGTAAGGTGGACTAGGTCCACTATATTATTAAATAAGACCCACTATGGTAGTTAGATATAATAAATGTAAGAGATAAGACCCACTCATGGTAGTTAGATATATTAAATGTAAGAGGACTTCTTAGAAGATTCCTCCTCCTGAATGTTCCAGTGATGGTAGCACTATATAAAGGTTCAAGCAATGTAAATGAGAGATGAAGAGAAGTATTGTATTTGGAGTGGTAGCTCAATAGGAGGATGCCCCCTCGAAGAGGCAAGTGAACAGGAGAGGATCCCTTCCATAATAGGATCCATTGTATGGTGTTTCCCTACCTCAAGGGTTTTGATATACTAAAGTTATGGTTTTCTATATGGTTTCATAGATCTTGTGTGGTGATTGTATTCAGATATCTTTGGATCTATTGTGATATTTTGTATTCAGGTCTTTGGTTCTTAACAGTCTGCACAAAATCGAGAGCAGGTCAGACGTGACTTTGAGTTAGGTCCCTTTTCCCCTAGTCGAAGGCCTGACCCCCTACCCAACATCCTCCTGTTCTAGATAACTTTCAACATATATAGCTATCCATCTCCTCATTGAATTGTAGCCTAGTGCAACACACTAGATGTGTTGCACTATCTTGACCGGAGGTGCAAGTCAGTGACATTGACCAAGGGTTTGGAGTGTCAACATGCACAGGAGAGTACAATGAGGAGAGGGAACATGGGCATAGCAGTCATCCATGTGAACCTCATAGATACCCCATCTTTAGGAAAACATTCTATTGACCTATAGATCCCACTTGAAAACATAACTTCATGGAGGAGGTTAGTATCTTAACCCATTTTTTTTTCTTCATCGTTATATATTTATTTTATATTTTTTGTATTTATATAGATATTTGATTGTATGGTGTTTTGTTGTTGTTGCATCCTAGTAGCCGACCCTCTATGCATATGGATGCATCAATGCCTAGCCCCACCACCGATGCAGTAGTAGAGGCAACATGTTCATTTGGTGCACCGTACACACAAGTATGTATCACATTTGATAGATTCAACATAGTCATTTATTTAGTTTATGACATTCTCAAATTTTTTGTATGTTCACTTGATTCAACAGGATTTGGCACCAGGCGATGCCAGGGATTGTCCATCTGGGATGGACAAGTCACCAATGTCACAGGTATCATGGGTAAATTTAAATATCGTATAATTATCAAAATGTTTTTGTTTAGGTTTTTGAATTTTAGTATTTAGTAATAATAGTTCAATTTTTTTCGTATGTATGCAGGTCGACGATATATTTGCTAGGTATAGTAGTATTGCACCCCTTGGGCACCTGGGTGTTGCTTCTAGGTTTCCTTTGTTCACGCCTAGGGTGTTGGAATCACTTGTACAACTCGTGAGGGTCCATCACATCCCACTTGTCTACCACCCACCCACACCACCACTTTCGTCCCCATCGACATAGAATGCCACAATAAAGGTTGTCGTAGAGTAGGTTGTATAACCCATTTCTCCATCTGTCAATGAATATCCATCGATGCCTGAGATATTGATGGTGAGATAATGCATTGATGATAATTTTTCATGTTTCATGAATTTTTTTTATGCGGATTTGTTTAATTTTATTGACTTGATCCTTGTAACTAAGGCAAGGTGGAATTGCAGAGAGATTGGGGTCGCAGAGGAAGGTAACACCCTCACGATTGACAATTCCATATGATGTGAGTTTTCCTAGGTTAAACTAAAAAGTATCAATTTGTATTTTTATTAATTCATTGATGAAAAAACCTTATAACATTGTTTATTGTTTGTGCAGTCTCTAGAGCATCGAAGCATGCCCAGACCTACAACCTCTCAAAGCGCATCATCGAGAAAGATAATAAATATAGATTTCTAGGATGCTCCTAGGGGTGGCGAGGGTGGAAATGTTCAATGATTGACCAACTAATTCCATATCGTATCTAGGGTATGATATAGATGTTTTTTTATGTTAGGGAACTTGTATACTGGGAACAAGTTGCCATTTTGTAAAAAATGTACAATTTAGACGATGTTGAGTGTATGTATACACACACACACACACATTTCATGGCACACTTTTTATGAATCTGATTGTTTCTACATTTGATGTTTATGAACATATGAATTTTATGTGTATTAATCCTTTGATTTGATTCTATTTAGCGATTATAAACACTTGAAAATTACACATTAGGGAATAGCTTATGGACATACACATTTGAGCTCAATGTTATTTTCTAGGGAACACACAATATTCGCCTCTATTTATGCATGGCATATATAAAATCATTTGATTTATATGTAACCCTTCATAAATGCTAAAAAGACTACTAAAAGACTCATTAATGCAAATGTTTGTTGATATTGTGTAATGGGTATTTGTAAATTTTGTTCAACCCATCAATTATTAATAACATTTATTCGGTAAGGCTATGCTACCAAAAATCTATCTAGAAAGTAATTCTACCAAAATTCTATCTAGAAAGTAATTCCTTACACGTTTTACTTCCTCCAACGTAATAGAAAATTAATACATGTGAATGGGTAAATGATGTGTCTGTGATAATTAGATTGATGTAGATCAATTAATTTTATGTGGTTACATGCTAGTATAGTACATCTTATAGATAATCAATTATGTGATATTTAAAATGTAAAACTTGAAAAAGATACTAATAAATTTTCAAATTTGATATCTATGATACAATTTCATTACGTGCACAATGTGTATATTGACTTATTGATTATTGCAACTATTTAAAGGTGTCTCTCTCACACTATCTTGATTCTCAAGTAAGTCATTACTTTTACACGAAATGAATTTTTTATCATCCATGAGAGGTGCTTTATTTATATGTTATTTTTGGATTTTTAATGGTAGTTGTCTTAGGGATTCTCAAGTATGGATATCATTGGTATGCATGCCATTTCATACCATTAGCATGCATACCATTTCATACCATTGGTACCTATACCATGGTATGTGTACCATTGGTTTGCATACCATTTCATACCATTGGTATCCATACCATGGTATGCATACCATTGGTATTGAAATGGTATGCATACAATGGTATTGTAATGGTATGCATACCATGATATCACAATGGACTTATCAAGTATGGAATAGCATTGGTCCGCATACCATTGAATACCATGGTATTGCAATGGTATTCACACTATTGTATGCATATCATTTATAGGTTATTTTTAGGGTTTTAGTTGTCTTAGGGTTTTAGTAGTAGTTGTCTTAAGGATTGTCAAGTATGGCATACCATTGGTATGCATACCATTTACAGGTTATTTTTAGGGTTTTAGTTGTCTTCTAGGATTTTACCGGTAGTTGTATTAGGGATTCTCAAGTATGCATACCATTGCATACCATGGTATTGAAATGGTATCAATATAATGGTATGCATACCATGGTATTGCAATGGTATGCATACCATTGGTTTGTATAACATTTATAGGTTATTTTTATTATTTTAGTTGTCTTAGGGTTTTAGTGGTAGTTGTCTTAGGGATTATCAAGTATGCATACCATTGGTATTGCAATGGTATGCATACCATTGCATACCATTTATAGGTTACTTTTAGGGTTTTATTGGTAGTTGTCTTATGGATTCTCAAGTATGCATACCATTGGTATTACAATGGTATGCATACCATTTATAGGTTACTTTTAGGGTTTTAGTGGTAGTTGTCTTATGGATTCTCAAGTATGCATACCATTGGTATTACAATGGTATGCATATTGTTTAGTTCCAATTGATGATGTCAATCAGAGTTTAATTTAATGTCAACCCGGGAAGGTAAACTTAAAAGTGCTTATCTAAAATATATAGATCTAGAAAAATTCCTAATTTGTCCAAGATCTTAAAGTTCCCTTACAAGAACATATTCATCGAGATCTCTTTCAACAACTAATCAAACCTATATCTAACAATTGTCAAGATCCTAAGGTTCTCTTACAAGAACACCTGAATTTTAGGCTCTCCTTCAACATTAGAACATTTAACCAAAAATTTAAAAGATGAAGTGAAACAAACCTAAATCGAATAATTGTATGAGGTCTTATGGTTCTCTTACAAGAACACTTTCAAATAAGACTCTTCCAATATTAGAACATTTAAAAAAACTTAAGAGCTTAAATCAAACAAAAACATAAATTAAATTATACCTAAAATAAGCAAATAAGCATGCAAGTGAGGCCATGGGGGCCCTCCATAACTCCACAATCACACCACTTCAAAGGAGACTCAGATGTAGAAGCAAAATCGAAATATGATTCTTTATTTCAAAATCTCCATTACAAACCAACTCTAAGGTTACAACTCTAAGCTTCTAAGATTACATACTCAAAAATTCTAAGATTACCAAACTTCAAGATTACAAATGGAGGAGATTGTACTCCTATTTATACAATAGGATGAGTAACAAACTCATAATGATAATCCACTAATATCTCTTTAGTTCCATACATCTCTCAACCATCTAGACACATAACCCTCTTTTGTCCTTGATCTTCTCCATGAGATCATGATCTCTTATCTTATCAAATTCTAATTTGATCATTCAAGGCCACATAAAGGTGTCTTGGAATCTTCTTTTGTACCTACACATGTCAACAAACTCATTCTAATTGTTAGGTATAGGTATAAGCATATTATTTTCTAAATTTTAACCACAAATCCACTTAAAAATGTTAAGAATTAATAAACTTTGGAAAAACATAGTTATAACCCAATGATGAGATAAATGTAATGATGTGGAGGTGATATGAAGGTGATATGAAGGTGAAATGGAAGTAATTGTGAAGGTTTTAGTGAACTAATGGAGTGATAATAGGGACTATGTTGAAACCCTACACATACCATGATATCGCTATGGTATGCATACCATTGTATACCAATAGGTTAATTTTAGGGTTTTAGTTGTCTTAGCGTTTTAATGGTAGTTGTCTTAGGGATTCTCAAGTATGGAATACTATTAGTATGCATACCATGGTATTGTAATGGTATGCATACCATGGTATAGAAATGGTATGCATACCATTGCATACCATTGGTATGCATACTGTTGTATGGATACCATTTATAGGTTATTTTTAGGGTTTTATTTTTCTTGGATCTGGAGCACCGAGTTTCAAATAAGGGGGGCCCTCCACTGTCATTTTTTCCACCAGAAAACATTATCTTGGAGTATATCCAACACTAGGGTTTTGGTCAATGAGGCATAGTGCAATTTTGTAAAGGAGGTTGATTTTCAAGAACACTGTTTCAGGTATTTTTGGGTAATCTAGTCACATGGTCCTTGTCCAAATAGACTTGTGGGATCTTAAGGAACTCTGTTATGATGCTTGGTTTGGATTTTATGCCCCCATACCAAATTGTCCACATGTCCCTGAATGGATTGAAAAGGCGAGTTGCAACTCGCAATAAAACTCAATATGGGACTCGGATGGGAGAACCACCAGTTGCATTAGATCTGGAGCACCAAGTTTGAACTAGGGGAGGGGCTCTATTGTCATTTTTTCCACCAAAAAACCGTATCTTGGAGTATATATGACACTAGGGTTTTGGTCAATGAGGCATAGTGAAATCTTTGAGGAGGAGATCTATTTTCAAGAACATTGTTTCAGATAGTTTTGGGTAGTGTAGTCACGTGGTCCTTGGACAAATAGAATTTTTGGAGATTACATAACCTCGTTATGCGAAGCGGTTTGGATTTTATACCACTAATCGAAAATGGCCACATGTCCCTAAATGGATTGAAGAGGCGAGCTAAAAATCATAATAAAACTCAAACCAATACTTGTATGGGAGAACCATCATTTTCATTGGATACAAAGCACCGGGTTTCAACTAGGGGGGCCCTCCATTATTATTTTTTCCACTGGAAAATCGTTTCTTGGAATATCTCCCACACTAGGGTTTTGGTCAATGAGGCATACTACAATTTTTGAAGAGAAGGTCGATTTTTAAGAAGACTTTGTCAAGAATTTGTGGGTAGTGTAGTCGTGTGGTCCTTGGAAAAATAGACTTGTGGGAACTTACGAAACTTCATTATGCTGCTCAGTTTTAATTTTATACCCCCAGATCAAATTGGCCACATATCCCTAAATGAATTGAAGAGGGGAGTTGCAACTCTCAATAAAACTCAAAATAGGACTCGAATGGTCGAACCGTCAATTGCATTCGATCTAGAGAACCAAGTTTCAACTAGGGGAGGCCCTCGACTGCCATTTTTTCCACCAGAAAACCGTATCTTGGAGTAGCTATGTCACTAGGGTTTTGGTCAATGAGGCATAGTGCAATTTTTGAAGAGGAGTTTCATTTTCAAGAACAATGTGTTAGGCATTTATGGGTATTATAGTCATGTGGTCCTTATAAAAATAGACTTGTGGGATCTTATGGAACTCCATTATTTCGCTCAGTTTTAATTTTATGCCCTCATACCAAATTGGCCACATGTATGTGAATGGATTGAAGAGGCAAGTTGCAAATCATGATAAAACACACACCATAACTTGGCTGGGAGAACCGTTAGTTGCATTGGATCGAGGGTACTGGGTTTCAACTAGGGGGGGCTCTACTGTAATTTTATCCACCATAAAACTGTATCTTGGAGTATCTCCAGAACTAGGGTGTTTCTCATTGATGATTACATATATTTAGGAAAGGCATGCCAAGGAAAGTGATAAGGAAATTGAAGGAAAGGCATGGCATGACAAGTGATAACTACTAAAAAAATAACCAAGTTTCCAAATGACAAACTGAGACCTATAAAATAACCAATATCTCACAAATGTTGATCTAAGTAGCAGTGATATTTGGTGAGCATGTTGATTTCACTTTGATGCACTTGCTCACAAAAAATTAGAAAAACCTAGTTTCACTTTCCAAGTTATGTGAAAATCATTTCTACACTTAAACAAATAGAGTTGTATACTTATAAAACATATTTTCCATCTTGTTGTAAATAGCTCTTCCACTGATTTTGTGGGATGGTTGTAGGATACTGTAAAGTTATCATTCTTTGACATAAATCATATGCTTCATTAACCATTGTGCACATTAGTTCAGTTTTTATAGCATTGATAATTACCAACATAAAGGATATTCTGGTACAAAGCTTTGATCATGACATTTTGGTGTTTGATTTTTTTTTTAAATGCTAAAAAAATGATACCTGGTTGAAAACAAATCTTTTACCACTGGATTTGAAACACGGAGCATGCCTAAAGTGCACGTATCCTATGAAATTATTCACTTTTATTCAATTGAGTGTGTCCATATATCTATGTTGCATTATTCCAATTGAAGATCAAGATGATGACCTTCTGCTTCAGTAATATTTTCCACATATTTAAAAAGTTTTAATCCTTTTATTAAGCTTTTCACTTTCCATGCTCTTTGCAACTTAAGTTTACCATTTTTCTTGTTGAGCATTATTTGATCTTGGCCAACTCCAATATTTTCCAAGTAAATTATATATATCCAAAAGATCAGAGCCAATAACTTCATTCTCAAAATAATTGATAACAAGTATAGATCTAGGTCGATCACCTTTTAAGATATAGTCAACAACAACTTCAACATTGGAAGAGATCATTGAATGAAATATAAATAGATGCATTTGATCTGGTTCACAAAAACTTCATCAAATCAAGGATAAAAACCCACAAAACCTTATGAAATTAACATGTAGGACTAAGGAAAAGGGATGCAATGTCAACACCAAAGATTAATCAAATAGACAACAAAAAACTATGGACCTAGTGCTCAAATTTTCATGCGTTATGCAGTGTATTTATTGGCAATTACAGGTAGATAGAGATTAAATCTCAAGGATTCCAAACCCTTCTCAATATTTCATCATTGTTTAAATAAAATTCTCCTCAACATAGTGCGCCCAACACTTGCAGACTAGCATAGTATGCATATTGTCCTGAACATGGAGATGTGATCAATAGTTCATGAGATGTGTAACAATCATTAAATGTCAATGCTAGGAGAAGTGTACTTGAAGAATTCTTTATGCCCCTTATTCTTTCCTTTCTATTGTCATACACCCTTTCCTATTTTTCATTTTTTTCATAATGACATCCCGAGAGGCAAGAAAGTTGACTTGGTTCATAATGGTGAATTGACCTAAGATGAGTGAGTAGATGTGGTACTTGGAGCTTGTTGTAAACTGATATTTGGAAACTTAGAACATTGGTGAAAGGTAGACTCAGATTTAGATCTCATAACTAGTAACATGATATTTGTAGCAACCATATTCTATAGTTGAGATCTAAAATAGGATTCTTGATAGAGCAACAAGTTTGTAAACCTATGAGGTAAAGAGAAACTTAACTTGGATGGAATTTAGACTTCACTTTTATTATTTGCATATCTTGTTTGAGAGTAGGATGGTTTTCAAACAATATTTGTATAATTGCACCCAAAAGGGTTTTCACGGTTAGAAATTATTATTTCCAAGGAATTCCTGACAACAAGTTGCTTTTCAAGAACTCCACGGTCTGATGGTTCCCAAGATAAGTTTTCACCATCAAATTTATTTGAGGTAAAATGATATAATAGTGAGTTAACTCAACATGCATGTGAGGTAAGTGCCTTTATGACATGGGTTAGGGGTGAGTTGAGCAGGAAAGTATAGAAAAATCATGAAGGAAAAATTAGTTGAAGTCATAATGTGGTAGTAGTTGTATCATGAAGAATTTAAGATTTACTACATAATCAAATGAAAGTTTAGACTTCAACATGCATAGATTGTTGAGCTCGAAAGGACAAAATATAAGGGCATAATTGTTGATTTTTCAATAAGCAAGGTTAAGCATGAAGTTCATTCAATTTTTAGCATTTAACTTAACCATAACCAATAATGTTGCAGCAACCAAGATTACAAGAAGAAACACCATGCACAAGAACACAAGAAGTATCCTGGGAAACCCTTCAACAAGGGAAGAAAACCCATCCAAAATCCTTTTCTCTATTATTCAAGAGAAATACCTTCACCACTAATGAAACCTAGCACACAAGAGGCTTCATAAACACTAGAAGGCTAGCACCCAAGAGAGGTGTGCACTTTTCCGAAGAAGGTGTACTTGTTGAAATTTCCAAACTCACACAAAAGATATGATTCCCCAATGGGGAGTTTAACTCTACTTATAATATACTAGACCTGTCAACAGAAGTGTCTATTGGCACAACAAGGCCGACCTCACTAGCTCACAATATAATTAATATTAAATAGATTAATTATCTTTTACATTAATTATTAATCACATTAAGGTGGGGCCGACATGTACCCTTTATATTACAATTATGGTTACAGACAGGTATGAGCCTTGAACAATATAACAAGGGATATTTTACACCCACTGGTGCTCATCCACTAGAGGCACATCCATAGGGATGTCCATATCTCTGGCTCACTACATTACATAAAAGAACCACTTCTTCACTATTTCTCATCCACTAGGATCATGTTCACTTCTGCTCATCCACAGGCACGTCCACTCAACATATCTTTCTTCCCACTGCATCACATATGAGAGTCATCTGGAGTTTCCCATCAACTCTTCTGCTCAGAGGAGGCTAATACATCATCTTCATTTATGTTCTCATGAATATGTACATAGGACTTTGGGATTTCACACATTCACCTTATGCTCAGCCACAAGCATGTCCAACTCAGCAGAACTCCTTTATCATTGCATTACAAAGGGATAATCATCTGGAGTTCTTATCAACTCTATATAAGGAGGAGGTCACCTCTATGTTCGAGCTCTGTCTCAGATAGGAACCACACACCCTTCTTAGGGGCTTTCTCTCGGGTTTGTAAGATGGATAAGGTCTCACATAGCTGCAATGATCAACATATCTCAGGTTTTTAAGTTGGTGAATGTCTCACATAGTTGCATTCATCAACACTTCCTCTCAGCTAGGGAGTCATTCTTCATCATGTTAAGTCTCACACGGATATACTTTTAACTTTGTCTTGGATGGAGTCATCAACACTCCCTCTCAACTAAGGAGGCATTCTTCACAAAGTTAGTTTGGTGAAGATGTCTGCAATCTGCTAATGTGTAGGAAGGTAATGCATGTGTAAAATTTTCCTTTGCATCATACCTCTGATATAAGGATATTTCATCTCATCGTGTTTCAATCCATTAGGAAACATTGATTTTTCAAGGATCTTTACATGCAACTCTTGGTTATCATCATAGGATCCATCTCATGTTCAAGTAAATATGTCAGAATCTTGTGAAGCCATATGGCTTCACACACTCGATGTTATATACTTTGCTTCTATGGTACTCAAGGCCACAGAGTTTTGTTTCCTACTGCATCAGAAAATCATGGAAAAGTTCACAGTAAAAAAAAAACTAGATGTGCTCTTCCAGTCCAATGTACTCTCTTCTCAATCTGTATCAACATATCCTGCAAAATCAAGTTCACATTGGAGGCATATCTTAGGCCATATCCAACTGTGCCTCATATATATATCTCAATACATGCTTTATTTTTATCTAGTGAGTCTGTCTTGGATGACTCATGGATTGACTAAGTACATTCACTTCATCGCATGAATTAGGTCTAGTGTTAACCACATACATCAATGATCCAATCAGTTGTGGATCAATATCGTCTGAATCATCATCATTTTCTTCAAATCCATCATGGTGGTTTTGCATTTTGTCATACTGAACTTCTTTTAATATTCCTGTTGTATTTTTTCCTTGAATTAAGAAAAATCTCATCAGTCCTTTGTCATACTTCTTGTCCCAATAAGTGGTCCATCAGACTCATATCCTTCATCTTGAAATCAGAAGTCAAGGCTTGTTTGTATCTAAAATCTAGGCTTTCTGAATAAGTCATCAAACTCAGGTTCTCGCCACCAACACTATAATAATATCGGTTTGGATCAATAAAACTCTTGTTGAAACCCAAACTCATCAAGAATCCATCCATATGATATAGTTTCCAACTCATGGATGGTAATACAGATGGAAGTGTATCAGTTTTACTGCATCAAGTGTCTCATCATAGACAACTCCCTTTGTTTGTGAGAAACCTTTGGCTATATATCTCGCTTTGTATTTCTCGACACTTCTATTAGCTGCATTCTTGATCTTATAGATCCACTTGGAAGTCATCACAAAATTTCCTTTTGGTCTCTGAACAATATCTTATACATCATTCTTTTAAGATATACTGGTATTCTTTTGTTATGGCATCTTTCCATAATTGTTCTCCTTTTGGTTCTCTATGACAAGAAGGCTTATAATCAATGATGTTGCTCATGGCTGAAGAGTAGCTCAAAAAATATATTTGTTGTCTCAGGATGTTCCTTGAGAGGCTTGTATGTTTCTCTATCTCCTGTAGAGTGATCCTAGGCAGACGTTATATTCCCTACTGCAATATCTTTGAACATATCAACTGGAGCAACTAGATTGGATGGAATAGTGTATGTCTTCTTCTCAACTGTTGAAGGGGGTGAAGGCATTGTCTCACTATCAATCTCCATATGATATTATTTGGATCTTTGAAAAGCTATCTCTTCTTCAAGGACAACTTCTTTGCTTGTCTCAATATGTCCCTGACTAGGGATGTCTATCTGAAATTTCTTCGAAGATTCATTGTTATCCCATAAATGTATCCTTTATCCCTAAAGGGTCTGGATTAGACTTCTTCTCTTTGGGTACATGAAAATACATTGGGCACCCAAATATCCTGAAGTGTTCAATCTCAGGCTTCAATCTAGTGAAGGCTTCTTCGAGAGCTATGTTCTTCTGAACATAAATTGTGTCATGCATGATTCTTCCCATAGAATCATAGAAAGATTATGATAATGTATTATTGAATTAGTTTCCCCAATTATGGTTCCATTCTTCCTCTTTCTCAAATGGTTTTGACTCCTTCTGAGTCAAGTAGCTCCCTCTGAAGGATAAACATCGTCCTTTGTTGTTAACCTATCTGGAACAAGAAAACAGAACCAAAACAAGAATATCTCCTAAAGGAGAATAATGACTTCATTTCTAGAATTCAAACAATTTAAGGATTGTTGTCACAGCTACAACACCTACTTGTAATGTAGCAAACTTTAGATATATAGGTTCAGAGGAATAACAATTACAACAATAAAACCTAGAGTCTTCACTTTGAGTGTGTTGTTCCTCTGAATGCATTGAGATCCCTTTGGATCCATGACTTCAGCAAAAGGTTCCTTCCTCCTGTAATTTCACTCATGACAATGATACAAATAATATATATACAAGTGCATACTTGAGGGTGTTGATATGATTTCTGCAATGGATCCTAGCTGATCTCTTGACATTTTCATGAAGGAGGTATGTCATAGTGACACCTTTTTGTATCACCCACAATAAGTCTTCCTTTTAAGTCTCAAGTCTTCCAGAAACATGAAGTTTCTTGATCCATCAATCTTAACTTCCATCATAGTTTTGTTCATCATAATTTTGGATTCTTCACAACCCTTTGTCAACTGGGCTAGAAAACCTAATGGCTAGGCTAGGCTAGCACTTTTAGGTTTTCTTGTACCTATTACTTCCAAAAATAAGTCTTTGAAAGATCGGAGAAAAATGGTGAGCTCAAGATATCCTTCAATGAGTTGTTGAAACCTAATACTGAAATTTCTGCAGAAATTAGCGAAAACCTAGAAACCCTAGGGCCAAAAAGTCAAAATGCTCAGAAATGTGATCTAAAGCTTGTTGGAGGTGCATTGAAGGAGTTCATACACTCCTATGTACTTTTCTCCCCCAAAAACCAAGTCAAAAGTGTTCAAACTCCTCAAAGAGGTAGGCCGTACAAAATTTACAGAAACCCTAGGAGGGTCATATCGTTTTGCAGAAAAGAGAGAGGATGACTGAAATTTGATTTTACAATGGGTTCTTCAAGACCTATGCTATGATACCATGTTGATTTTTCAATAAGAAATGTTAAGCATTAATTTCATTCCATTTTTAGCATTTAACTTAACCATAATCAATAATGTTGCAGCAACCACAACAGGCAGGTATGACTGTAGAAATCTACTCAATTCCAACATATACTATATAAACCAATGTGCAAGTGAGATAGTAAAGAAGCCTACCTCGTTCCAATGTTTGATGATGTTCAACCATTGAGAACTTTGACCTAAAGCTTTGTACCTGCAACAAGTTCTCAACAAACAAGAAGAGCAAGTATATAGTGATGATGTAAAGTGGTTAGCACATTAGATAGCATAATCCATTAATAAACATTACAAATATTCCCATGGATAATAATCATATATTTGCACGATACCAATTGGACGAGAAAGGAGTATTTCTATTAATAAATGATCAGCAGAAGCGAAGACATTACATACTTATGTGTCGACACAGTTAGAAACCAAGAAACCAATTTCCTTCCAACTGGGCCTCCACCACTTCAATCCTCCACCAAAGGCAATCTCATAGAAAAGAGACAATGAGGTTCTCTCAACAATATGGAAAGAGCTTGGGGGTTGAGCACTATGTTAAGACTTGAGGGACAAAGGGATGCAGACTCAATATGAAGTAATTTATCCAGAGTAACTTTTCTCTCAAAGTTGAATGCTTTCTCCTCTTTTCCATAGCTCATAATTGTGTTCTTATAGCCTTAAAAATGCAACTAAAGGGTTGAGTGAGAACGTTTCCAGTATATGGAAGGCCAAGGATCAGAGATCTCCTTTCATGACATGGAAACCTGACTTCATTCTTGTATTTTCTAGCATAAAACTCGATGTACGTGGGCTGTAGTGGAGAAGCCTGTGTATATGCATGTTGTATAGTAGATAGGGTGCATATATCTTGAAAAAAATGTATTTTTAGCTCTGGATTCATCAATAAAGGGATCAAAAGTCTTCATAGGGAAATGGAAAAAGGCCCTATGTCCAAGGTAGCTATGGTGAGGAAAATCTTGCTATAACAGATGCCCCTTAATGTGTGAGATAAGAGGAGTATCTGCGATGGCCGAAATACATTATAAATAATCTAGAAGTGGAGTGGTGTAAACCCAGCTGGAAAGACTAGGTTCTCATTACATTTTTCTTTGACTTTACATACATGGTTGCCGATAGAATACACTGCATATCAATGTGGAAAATATACAAAATATGTGTATGTGGCCATGAATAGGAAAATGCAAATGCGGTTATATGCCAATAGTTGTCATAATCATGAACAAGGGTCAGTAGAACCAGTCTCAAAACCAATCTGAAGATATCTATATACAATGGAGTATAATATGATGCCCCATTATTACTACAGTCAAATATGTGTTGGTCCAATGAAAAGGAAGCAATAGCTCAGGAAAGATATGACCACATAGTGATGTCTTCAAGTATTCTACACATCCGCCAAATGTGAAATTCTACATCATGTGAATAAAGGAGTTGAGGTTGAACACAATGAGACATTGTTTGATTACCAGTAATTGAGGTATACTGTTAACAAACGTGAGACAGTCTACCAATAATGAAAGTAGGTATCAAGGCATTAAGTACATTTCTACAAGTGTGAATAAAGCAGTCGATGTTGAACACCTGAGGAATCCATTGATCAGGAGACATTGATGTATTCCCATCTGTCAATGGCGAGAGAACCTGCCACTAATGACTGCAAGTCTCAAGGTACCCATAAAACTCTAGGTCCATTATCCAAAATAAATGAGTTGAATTTGATGGAAAGAGACCCATTGAAAGGACAACATTAAGGCATCTCTCATCATTCAGCATGAGGAACAAAGCAGGAGCTTCGTAATTTGGTGGATATCGGATGAAGAACATGTTCATGAACCAATGACCCTTTGCATATTTAGTGTGTGCCAAATGCAAGTGGTACACAAAAAATACCCTCTGAATACCATCCAATGATTAAAACTATCGACAAAGGTGAGGAAACCACCAATAAGGCTAATGGCATCCAAGACACTACAAGAATCCGAAAGTGTGAATAGATGTATTGTCGTCGAACACAAGGGAAAGCACCCAGTCCATGACCAATGATGAAATTTCAACTGTTGGGTTCAAAGTGACCTACCAATGATGAAAGTAGGGCCAAGGTATATGATAAGACCATAGTATCATGTGATGCTAAGAAAAATTGAGGGTATGGGCGACATGTAAAGTCAAGAGTTCTGAAGAATGACCGACACAGGTTGATAGACTTCCTTTCAACAAGATCATGAGACATATGGTGGACTCCGACAACATAGAATCAATGATGTGACTATTAGATGTAGGAGGAATCAATAATGTTCTCTATAGGGACTGGAAGAGTAACCAGTCAGTAGAGAAAATTCTATAACAAGACTAGCTTCCTAAGGACATGCTAAACCCAAAATTATGATGACACAATGACTCAATAATTTTTTGCTCTGTTCAAAGGTGACATGACTACTGCCAATTATAATATAGTAATCCATTCATGCCTGTCTTTTTTTGTTTTTTCATAAAAAATGAATGTTATGATATAGAGGAGGACACAAGTGTCTCAAGTAAGAAAAACTAGTTCCAGCAGTGGAACATACCTATGCTCAATGCAAGGAGATGCATGTGGGAGATAGACACCTAGGGTGATGTTTCCTCCAGGGAATAGGGTGTCAAATTGTGAAGGTTATAAACAAGGCTCTTCTTGGTTGAGGATGCAATATTTTTTTAGGCAACGGTTTATAACACAAAGAGAGAACTGGCTAAAGGCTCAATACTGCAAGTGAGGGCATGAGATGAAATCACAACTTGATGCCAAAAAATGTCCTTCTTTATGTCTTCTAGTCTACTTGGTGTGAAAAAGTGGTAAACTTATGCCAAATAGACGTCTTTTGAAATCCAATTTACGAGTGTGAAAAAGACAAGTTCACTCGACGATCTTTTCTATTTTTGGTAATGAGTCGAAAAAGAGCTTAAGTAGGACTCATGACCTTTCAAATCTAATTTAACGAGTGTGAAAGGGACAAATCACTCGAAAATATTTTCAATTTTTATATGAGTCAGAAAAGAGCTTAACTAAGACTTTCTTTGTTGTTCTAATCAACAAGTAAAGGAGGAGGCCAAGGCTCCCGTACTGGTCTTCTGTGGAAGGTCAGTATCTTATAGATAGCTGACAAAAGCTTGGGAAAACTCAAAGCTCTCCAAGTTGAGGAGGAGAAAGTGCTAACAGACTATATAGTCTTCATGATGGTTCGAATAATGTCTCTTACTGGAAAATACATAGGTGGGGGTATGGGATGCCCCATCAGGGCTTCCCAATTGAAGGGAACCTTCTCAAGACTTGGAGGGAGAGAATTTGAGGGAAGAATAAATATCTCTCATTCAGAAGGAGTAGGATTAGGAATGTTGATGATGTAACTTACGGACATATCACTCTCTTCAGTAGTATTGACCACAAATTGCACTGGTGTGACCACTTATTCAATTATAGGTTGAAGAAGATGCATAGTAACGGGGACAAGAGACATATCACCCTCGACAAAGGGGGTGAGATCGGAAGGGGATCGCGTTGGTGGGATCACCGAGTTGATCAAAGGAGAAGTAGTGTGAGGAGAGACCATTGATGTCTCAGAATATGAAGGGATCTTGGGTGATCCCCATGCTTCTAGTATCCTAGTAGTAGTCGAACACAAACGAGTAAGGTGACTTCCTTCACAAGTCCTGCAAAGGAATTTAGGCTTTCATCTAAGATGTCTAGGTTTCTCGATGCTCCTAGAATCGTTTATAATGGATGGTGATAGGATCTTGTCATGACTAGTAGAGGGAAGACAATATTCTCCTTCATGATGAATAGAGGTTGGATATGTGATACAGCTATGATTTGGGGTGAATAGGATGGTGCCCCCAACATAATTGGCAGAGGTTGGGTGTGTGTTGTCAACATAATTTGTAGAAAATGTGGTCCCATCTCTATCATGACTGGAAGAGGTTGGTGATGGAGCACTAGTATGACTGACAGTGACTGGGCTAGTGGTAGATTGTGGCATTTGATGCCGAGGTATGGGGAAAGATTGGTTTTGAAACATTGCAGACCAGGAAGAATCTTGGTATACCCCATGCCCCTACCCAGAAGGGTGGTATCTTGCACTAAAATGGTTTGAAGAAGTTTGGAAGGACATCATCACCGAGGTCTGCGAAGTGACTGAGGTTGTATAAGAATTATTCGAGTGATGATATATGTTTCCCCCTTGTTATTGGGTCGCATAAAGAGGGCAGCTCGAACCATAAAATTGATTTTCCCCATATGAAATACCTGGAGTCACTTGAGGGTCTGTCATGGAAAAATTGTTCAGAGGAACCGACATGGCAGACGACAGATACTTGGATGGGGCATAATAAGTGGGATAAGTACCCATCTGAGCACTGGCTCCTGGAACATCATAGCTAGTATTGGATCCATAAGGGGGAAGGTTCCAACCTCCCATGGGGGCACGATTCATATCAAATGAAGAAGTAGGTATCAGAGCCATGATTCCCCCAGATCTAATGCTAGGATTCATATACGTGGACCATAGGGAGGATTTCATGGGTGAAGACATATCAACAGAAAAATTACTACAGACCCAAGGCGTGTATTGAGTGTTGTAGTTATACACACTATTGTAAAAAGCAGAACGATCCATCCCCATGAAATGAGTTAGCATCATGAGGTGGGTGGTAGTAAATGAGGGAGCAAAAGAAACTCCACTATCCATGATGATGAGACCCAAGAAAGACTCTTAAGGTCAACTCGTAGTCAAAGAGAATACCAAAAGTCAAACAATCAATATGCATGAAAATGGGCTAAAGTGGTTGAGAGGCCTCCCTCGCTAAATAAGATATGTCTCATCCAATAGGGACTTGAGACTCCCCGCTAAAGTTTGGAGGTAACAAAATCAGTTATAGGGGCCCTCGTGGGCTTAACAACCATTCGGTCAGATCCCCCCTGAGAGGTAATCCTCCATAAAGGTTGTGTGTTTTCCAACCCCTATTTGACCCAAGGTACAAGAAGAATAACCCCTGCAAGTAACCTATGAGATGCCTAAGTCAAGCAACTAATAAACCACTGTATAACTGATGCACAAGTGAGCAATTGTAATTCTAGATTACCGTATGGGCAGGGTAACAAATCTCGAAACCTTGAAAGCACCGTATCTCACAAAGGTATGGGTACTAGCAAGATCCCCAAATATGAATAAATCCATAGAAATATCTTTGACGCTAGGCAAGTATTCAAGGATTATCCCTTAAACTAACATCGCGTGACCTCATGATTAACTTCGATGTGAGTGGAGCCTCCTGATTTTACCAATTATACAATGGACTTCTCAAATCCCTGTTTCAGACACATATGTTGATTTAGTAGCCTTGGAGAAGTTTACTCACAAAATCCTATTCCAAGGCACTAAATCCTAGACTAGTTTGTGAACCCTAAAAAATAAAATCGTGACTAATCAATTTTAGTTTAAAGCGTAAATCTTATTGGTCGTGATTACTCAAAACGGTATGGAAGAGAAACTCATGATGTTATGACTCTGCAAGAAAATAAATATGAATATAATGCAAAGTCTGAATTTAACTTTTCAATGAATGGTATGCGTATAAAAATAGTGCAATTTTCAATTTCAACTCTGTAATTCAGAAGTAAATGCAATCTTTCACTAAATGTGCTAAGATAATGATAAAGATTCAAACACAAAAAATGCCAATCAATGCAAAATGCCTATTATTTTTGTATTTTCAATATACTAAAAATAAAATGCATGGACTGATAAGCAGCTTGATATATAAAATTCTATTGTGTATAAAAGAAATAACTCAAGTAGAATACTAAGCAGCCAAACAAACAGTTGAGAGTACAAGGACAATAAAAAATGAGAAGATGAGAAATACTACGCCCAAAACCTCAACTCCAAACAGGTTTCCTGTCAACCCATAGAAACTCAATAGACACTACAGAGACTTAAGAAGGCTCATCAATCATCAAATCCCACCCAACAGTCACCAACCCAAGAAAAAAAGAAAGGGAAAGTGGTATACACGATTGTTCAGGAGAAAACCATGGATATACGCAGCTTGCAATGAGACAACATGCATGTATACGTGACTGTCAAGGACAAATCCGCGTACAAGCTTTAAAACAAGGCCAGGCAAGGGAAAAAGGCTAAAAACTCAGATCTAGAGTGAACAAAATCTGTCAAGCAGTGATATGACAAGAACCAAAAAGGAAAAAGAGCAAGGCAAGGAGAAAAAGTACTTCAAACCCTTAGAAAGAAGATCTCTCCCTAGTGGAGTCGCCAATTCTGTTATGAGGGAAAAACTCTCTATGTCCAGGGTAAACCGCAATAGATAGGTATGATTACAGAAATATACTCAATTCCAACATATACTATATAAACCAATGTGCAAGTGAGATAAGAAAGAGGCCTACCTCATTCCAACGTTTGATGATGTTCCATCATTGAGCACTTTGACCCAAAGCTTTGTACCTGCAACAAGTTCTCAACAAACAAGAAGAGCAATTCTATAGTGATGATGTAAAGGGGATAGGACATTAGATAGCATAATCCATTAATAAACATTACAAATATGCCCATGGATAATCATCATATATTTGCATGATACCAATTGGATGGGAAAGGAGTATTTCTATTAATAAATTATCATCAAAAGAGAAAACATTATAGACTTCTGTGTCGGCACGGTTCGAAACCAACAAAACCAAGTTCCTTCCAACTGGGCCTCCACCACTTCAATCCTCCACCAAAGGCAATCTCGAAGAAAAGAGACAATGAGGTTCTATCAACAATAGGGAAAAATCTTGGGGGTTGAACACTGTGTTCAGACTTGAGGACAAAGGGATGCAGACTCAATATGAAGTAATTTCTCCAGAGTAACTTTGCTCTCAAAGTTGAATGTTTTCTCCTCTCTTCCATAGCATGGAATTGTGTTCTTATAGCCTTCAAAATGCAACTGAAGGGTCGAGTAAAAAATTTTCCAGTATATGGAAGGCCAAGGATCAAAGATCTTCTCTCGTGACATGGAAAACCGACTTCATTTTTTTATTTTCTGGCACAAATCCTGGTGTAGGTAGGTTGTAGTGGAGAAACCTATGTATATGCATGTTATATAGTAGATAGGGCAGGTATATGTGGAAAAAAATGTATTTTTAGCTCTGGGTTCATCAAAAAAGGGATGACAAGTCTACATACGGAAATGGAAAAAGGCCCTCTATGCAAGATAGCTATGGTGAGGCAAATTTTTCTATAACATAAAGAGATTCAAAATATGTAATGAAGTGGATTCATAGGTACACATTTAGTAGAAACATGTTTCCAATTAAGTTTAAATGACGTGTCAAACATTTTTAGGAATACCCTGATTGATGGAGTTGTTTGTGCATTTTTGTCTAGACCAACAATCACTAATTTGAGCATAATTTTTGTATTAAAGGACATATTGATGTGATTACACTTAGATATAAAATTGTATTCATTATATATATTAAATATAATATTTTTTTAATACTCCTTGATTTGATATCTCAAAACTGTTGATGAACAAACCTAGGAGGCAAAGTTTAACTATATTTGTTTTAAGATAGGTAGTCACTACATCAGCCATAAATTTGTCACCTGACCTCCAAATGGAATAATTCAAGTTGTGACCTAAAATATAATTGAAGGCCTATCTGCATTATAAATAGGTTTTGAAGATGTAATGATTTGACATGCAAAATATGTTATTGAACAATCAGGTTATGAGATTATGAAAATGCAGATTTCATGACAAGTAGTTACTAATTTGAGCGTAACTTTTTCATCCGACATCGAAATTAGGTGATTCAATTTGAGTTGGAAACTATATTCCAATGGATTTATCCCTAGTAATAATTTTGTAACATGTGTTCGTTTTACCCCTCAAATCTTAATTGTCCTAACTATGTTTTTAAGAGGTTTTCAAATTCAATTTGCTACAAGAATAAAAAAAAAAATTAATTTCTCATATACCGATAGTTTACGTGTATGAAATTGGTGGTCAGTTTATTTATAAGAATATAATGAGTCTATCCCCAACAAATATTTAATACCTATCATGTAGATATTAAATGTGTTATTTAGAATACTTGTGGTGGATAGATGAATATGTAGCAATTTACATCATTACTACATTATTGAAATTCCAATTTGGAATTTGTAGAGTTTACCTTGAAGGGTTTGATTGTACTTTAGTGAATGTTTTTTCTTCCCTTTTATCTCCTGCACTCTTCTTGTTTCTACCCATTTAGATGGATTCGTTCTCCTGTAGATGTTCCTACCAATGGGTTAGTAGATGGAATGGTTCTTACTACACCATGAGTGAAAAATGGTTAAAATAATTTACCAAGAAATCTATCTAAGTATATTCATACACTACTAACATACTTTATATTTAGTGGAATATATTACCCACTATTGTGGATGGGTAATTTATTACCTCTCATCTTACCATCTCTAATCCACTGTATCTAGAATGTTAGAACCAAAATAAATCATATACGAGGAAAAAACAAACAAACAAATTGTCATTACTCTAATCCTATGTATTCAAGGTGCATTCTTAACTATGGAAAAAATTATGCAAGAAACTATATCCAAATAAAAAAACAAAAAACTTGGTTTAAAAATTGGTTCAAAGAAAATAGTCGACAATATCTTGAATGTCAATTCAAAAACCATTTACTTGCTAAAATGGCATGCTACACGCTTTCCAATTCCCTTAGAATTTCACCAGAAAAGACGCCAAAAACTTTAGTCGGTTTATATGTCTAATTTTTTTTACATTTATTTATCAATCTGAGAGTTGTAAAGTTGTGAAATGAAAACAGTGTATGTGTAGAATTATATTATTTGTAGTACTTATCTACTTTGAACACTCATTGCAGTAACAATTAAAATTAAGTTTGATAAAAGGAAAATACTAAAAACACTTTCATGTAAATTCTAACCTTATACAATATCTACTGCAAACTGATATTCAGAAAAGAGCAGAAAATATACAATGGCAATTACAAACATTACACAGAGATTTTTCACCTGGAAACCCAAACTGGGAAAACCGGCCTATATTATATTCATACTTTTTTGTTACATTGTTTATAATACAATATACATATAGGAGCCAATGGCATCCAAAACCCTAACCCAATGACCTGGATTAGTCCAAAACCCTAATTCCTTAATCGGAAATAGAAAACCATCGGCAAAAAACCATGTGTCGAAAAACCACCTAATATCATGTGGTCCCGGGAATACGTCGTCCCAAAAAAAATAAAATTGGGGGCGCTGCCCCTGAACCCCGGCGTGGGGGGCTCCGCCCCCCTCTAACTCCCTTGTGCGCCCGGCGCAAGCACTCAGAAACTACTACTTGTGCAAAGAATATAACACATACACAACATTTCAAAGCAATACATTCATCCTTGAAACTGTCATTTACTAAGATTGAGAATTGATTAATGAGATTTTTGTGGTTGGGATTTTCAGTGTTGATCGGACTAGCCACAATTTTGTCAATAGACTGTCGATGTTTCAAATCCAAATTAGGATGCATCTTCGGGACAATGAGCCTGGGTTAAAATGATGGGAAGAGTTGGTATTAAATACTGGAAGTGAGGAGAAAACCTTGGTGTCGGCTAAGTTTTTAGCAAAATTATTTAATAAAAATTAATTCTTTGTTTAAGTTTTTTAGGGTTTCATATTTTGGTTATTTTAGGTTAAGGCTTATTATAAATTATTATTGATTTAATGTTTTTATCTTAATTTTAATTAACTATGTTCTAGGTATTATAATAATTAAAAAGGAGGATTTAACTATTAGTTATTCTGTAAATTATTAAGTATTTTAGGGTTTACCATTATGTTATTAAGGTTGAGGTATATTCTAAATATTTATTAATACAAGGTTATAAATTTTATTAATTTTAATCAATTATGTTTATAAGTTCTAGGTATTAAGTTATTTAAAGAGTCTTTATTAAGTTATCTTAAATTAGGTTAATCTTAATATTTAATGTTATAAATATGAGAAATCTTTTTAATATTCTTAGATAAGATTGTTTATTTAATAAGTGTTTTTATTCACGTGTGATTTATAATTAGGTGGGGTTATTAATGAATAAATTAATTTATAGTATTTGGATTGTACAAATAATTATCATTGATTATTGTTATTTATATGGATCAAAGGGAACGAGTTTTCGCTTAGTTATAACCCACTATCTTTGTTTAGGTTACTAGGATGTTTTCAGATTTCAATAGCTTCTCTAATACATCGTTTAAAGAGGTGATTTTATTTGGCGAGGATTTTGGTGTCTTCTAGGTGAACATGGTGTCTTGTTTTAAGGGAGTGTTCAGCTAGGGAAGAGGTGGAGATGTATTCATTCTTAATGTCATCTCCATTCTCTTTTATCCTAATCTCGAAGGAGCGACCAGTTTCATCTATGTAGCATTTTCTGCATGAGCACTCTATTTTGTAGATTCCTTTGCCATTGTGAGGGTCAAGTTTGTCTTTGACGGATCTCATACTATGTTTGATGGTTTCAAATGGTTTGATGGAGGTCTTAATCTCTTTTTTTCAGAGGACTCTTGCAATCCCATCGGTCACTCCTTGGATATAAGGAAGGGATGCACCTTTATTAGGGTCTAGTCTTTAGGGACGTTGGGATTATCATGAGTTTTTTCGAGAATGTCAAGTAATAGGTTACAATTATCATTCAATTTCAATATTAGAATGTTCATGCAATATTGTCCTATACAATGAATTTTCAATTATAGTCCATGAGTGAGTCCATAAAGGAAACACACTTGCATAAAATCAAATCTAACTCATCCACTCTTGGAAATGACCATGTACTCGAGCATTGATTATACTACTGGGGTCCTTCTATCACCAAGTTATCTCTTTGCATGATTTTAGACTTTCCTTCCTTCCATAACTCATCATTTCATTGTTGGTGAATTAGGATAAAAACTAAACAAAAACATGAGAAAAGAAACACACAACACTTGCATCAATGTAAAGAATAACTATGAAATAAAATTGCATAAGTAAAAGTACAACATGTTCTTGTGGGGTGAGCTATTTCTTCTAAGAATTCATGGTATCAAACTAAACTATAGAATCATAACATTAAATAAATAAACAAAAATTATAGAACTAGAGAATAACAATCTATGTGAAAGGAAAAATAAAAAAACTTTATTTATTCCATCATAGTTTGAACATATGATCCAAGAGTCCTCCCCTTTGGAATGGATAATGAACTCTTATTTGTACATAATATTTCTTTGAAACTAAGATAAACATTAATTAATTGATATTCACAAATATCTCATGTGGTTATAACTTTTTGCTAAAGATTAGCAAATCAAAGATCTCTCCAAAATATCTAAGATATGTGATAACAAATATTATCCATGACTTCAAGATTCTTATTTATCAAAGATGTTTTAATGATCATCCCAAATCCTCATCAAATCTTCGATGGTTGAAGAGGAAATTCAAATTTGAAGCTAAATGATAAAAATGTGCACTATTGGAAGCTCCAAATGTACTTGTAATCATCACCAAACTAACCCAATTCTCAGAGATAAGTAAAAACATGTTATTTTTCTATCATTTAATCATAAATTTACTTAAAATACTAAAATAAATGCACTAAAAAATATATTGAACCTAATCCCACATAAAGCATTAAAACAGACTTAATACAAGGTTACAAGAAGCGGAAAAGGATTAAAATTCAAGGGAAAGGTTGTGAAAAAAATGATAAAAGGGATGGTAAATTGGCAAGTCAACAACTAACCATGACTTTTATAAGGGACATAAGTGACCACAGTGTAGTTTAAGGAAAAACTAAAAAACACATTCCAAATCTAAGAGGATTCAGACTTACATGCATTATGAATGAATTAACACACATCATGGAGCCTATAGGACCTTACAAGGATTAAAAACAACAAGGAAAACTCCTCAAAATACCAAGGAAGAAAATCAAGTTCTTCCCCAATGGAGTCATTGATTTTATTGTAGAGTAACTTGTCTACAGATTGTGAATCTCTCTCATTGAACTTATTAGAGTAAGCGACAGACCATAGGATAAACGACTATGGATTTCACCTAGATATAATGTATATATACAAACTATGCTATGAGAAATGGGAAGAATGGAAACTTATTTTTTCCTAGCAATTCTCTAATCATATCCTCAGATCAAGCCCCTCAGATCAAGCTCCTATGTGGCCTCTCGTAACTACTACTTGCACATACAAAAACCAATAGACTTTATTCAAACCGTTTGGCATATGAAATATAATTGTATGCAAAGAGATCTCATCTAATACCTTAAGTAATAATATGTCTTCCAAACACAAATCACAAACATCACATCAATGATTTAAAACATGTTTCGAGGGGGGAAACATAGATATATATTAGTAAAGAGAGTTACAAAAAATATATATTACCTTGAACTTCTTGTGACACTCATTTCTTTGAGTTCCTTGAGCTCTCCCTTAGCCACCCTTTCTTGGTTA
>SNQJ01S0019271.1:5992-38010 GCA_010110895.2 Picea sitchensis | reverse complement strand
GTGATAACGCATTATCATTCCTTTCATGTTTAAGGAACATACTATTCAACAATTGTCGAATAGACATATCAAATATTAATAAAAAGAAGTTGAAATAGTCATTGGAAAGCTAACAAGATTCTTCACAAGTTTTATTTTTACTGTAAATTGAAATTCTAAATAAAAAAAATACTTTTGTATGCTGGAAGTTGAAGAACTTGTGAAAATATAGTTTTTTTTCTCATAAAATAAGCAAAATATACACCCATCTTCATGATTATACCCTAATATATTTAACATAAAAGTGTAAGTTGTTCAAGCCTAACATGGATAGCTTCCATATTGTTTCTTCTAGTATGAGAAATACACACAATCGGCTCACAAGAGGTCAAGCGAAATATTTGAAGATTTGGCTTAACTATTGGAACATAAAAGAAGAAAATCAAATTAATAATATCAATAATATTAAATCTTAAATCCATATGAAGTTTAAATATAAGCACAAAAATGCAAATGAAATTTTTAACAGGAGGAAGTTGAAATACTACAAAGAGATATAAATACTACAAAGGTTTTATCAAATTTAATTTGATTGGTCAAAACTATTTCTCACATGATAAGCTTAAAAAAAATGAATATTTCCAAAACAAAAGCTAGAGTTCATGACCTCCATAGTCAAATTGATAGTGACTAGCCTAAAAAACCACGAGATGGGAGAATTTGTAAACTTTTTCGCACAAGGAAGTCAAAGATGAACATTTTTCCTCTTTAACATGCCCCACCCTTAACAATATAAGGTATAACTTTCCCCAATTTCAAAATTTAATTATTCTTTAATGTCTTTAGGATTACAAACACCATAATGATCTTGGTATTTTCATTCCAATATGGTGAAATACAAAAATAAATTTATAAAGTGTATTTTTCTATGCCTCTATGCTTAGGAAAACCATAAAAACCATAATAATTTTGGTACTTTCATTCAATATGTTGAAATATTCACTTTAGTTCTCTTAAAATATGATAAGCCTCCTCATCTTCATTTTTTGATGTATTCTTTTAAAGACTAACTATGTATATGTTCATAAACAACGATAAGAATACTATAAATAAAAATTGTTTATAAAAAACACTGAACATCTTTTATTTAAAAAAAAAAACAATTTCTAAAAATAAGAATACTATAAATAAAAATTGTTAATAAAAAACATTAAAAAAAAATTGTTTTAAAAAATCTCAATTTCTAACATATTTACATCATTATTATTCATAAATTTAATATAATTTCAAATCATAAAATAAAAAATATTTAAAATTCCAATTACTTTTTTAAACATAATCATATACATTTTATGAAAATAATAAATTAAAATATTAAACAAATGAGTCGTGTAATTAGTTTTTCTGTCGAATTTGAGAGTTAGGCTATGTAATTAGTTTTTTTTTTTAAATAAATGGCTATGTCCTTATTTATTTATTAGACTTAACTATCTAATACCAATTTATGAATTTAATTAATTGATTCGATTTCTTATGTTCTTGCTCAAAGAGCCAAACTTGACAAGAGCCCAATTTATGAATTTAATTAATTGATTCGATTTTTTATGTTCTTGCTCAAAGAGCCAAACTTGACAAGAGCCCCTACTCGGTTGTTTAACTTGAAGAATATAGTAGAGACGGATCAAACAATTCGAATTAAAGAAAGTAATCTAATCCTTTTAAACAAATAAAAAGATAAAGTAAGTAATGCTATTAATTTGTTAAATGATTTATAATTTTTTTTTTTAATGAATATATATGATTTTAATGGTTAAAAACATCTCTTAATTTATTTTTTTAATGAATATATATGATTTTAATGGTTAAAAACATCTCTTTCTTCTTAAGAGGTTATAAGTTCAAATTCAAAGAGGGGTAATGTATGTATATCTTCGTAAACTATTATGATTCTATTTTTTTTTTAATAAATTTTATGATCAAATTTAAAAACAAAATAAGAAATATTGATTAATGAGAATTTTTAAGTTATTTGTTTAAATTTAGAATATTTACCTTAAATTGAGTTTCATTAATCAAGAATAAAATATCAAATGTTGATTAATAGGGATTTGTTAAGAATAAAATACTAAATGTTGATTAATGGAGATTCTTAAATTGAGTTTTTAATAGTTAAGAATAAAATATCAAATGTTGATTCATGCGGATTTGTTAAGAATAAAATATGAAATGTTGATTAAAGAGAATTTTTCAGTTATTTGATATAACAAAGTAAAACAAAAGTTTTAAGGATGTTGAAAATTGGTTTTTATTCAAACAACAATAAATTAATTGGAAATTTATATAATTGACCATTACAAAGAATAAAAAAAAAATTATTTCAATTAATTGAATAACACCAAATTTATTTATATAATGAGACAAATACAAATCTCTATCTTAATACCATTCATATAATTCTTTGTCACCATAGGCATATACATAACTTAGCCCTATTTATTTCATTAATCCTTTGCTTTGTTGACCACAATCTAATGAGAATTATTATAACATAGGACATGGTGTAGACTTATGCATGATGAGAGAATCTATATATATTTTAATACATCATTAATTATATTTTTTGTGTTTTTATTCTTATTAAAATAAGAAATTATGATAATTAGAGAATGGTGTAAGAATAAGATTTAAATTATAGATTAAGGAATGAATGTGATATTTGTTTTGTATTAAAGGTTAATTATTTTATTAATTTTATTCTTAAGGTTTTTATCTATTTTATTAACTATTGTTTCAATTTTTTTTAATATTTGATATACTACTCACTCAATGTTGATTGTAATTAAAGGTTAATTATCTTATTCTTAAGTTTTTTATCTATTTTATTAACTATTCTATCAAATTTTTAGTAATATTTGATATATTACTCACTCAATGTAATGTTGATTGTAATGAAGATTTGCTTATTAAAAATAATTTACACTATAATTTTTCAAGTTGATTCTTTTATTTCCAACTCTTCAAACTCCATGTTTTTTTCCTCTCTTTTAACTCATTTTGGATGATGTAACTAGAAGCATACTAATGCTTGTATTTACTAACATTTCGTTAATTCTATTAGGTATAATCATGTTTTAACTAGGATTATCTCTTAAGGAGTGATGTTTTTTCCTCTTAAACAAGTTCTTATTAATGGTTCATGTACTTACATACATTTATGGATATAATTGGTATCCATGATTCACATCACTAAAAGAGTATTGGGGTTACGATATTTGAAAGAGGAAACATATAATTTGACAATATTAAATAGTAGTATGTAATTTGATGTCCCACGAGAAGTTTTTTTATTTTAAGAAGTATTTGACTGGTAGATTTCAAATCTATAAGTTGTGAGCATGTAAAATCTGAACTCCTCATAATTTCTAGTATGTACTTAGCTTACTCAAGCTCCACTATATAACCTAAAACAACTACTTGAGAGGGGTTAGTTCTAAGAATAAATGAAATACTAAACCAAATTTGATGTTTCCCTACTCCAACTGAAATACAAAGGTTAGATGTAAATTTTAGGATGGCCTACTAGAGATGGCTTGCAATTTGTAATGAATCTCATGGAAATGAGTTATCTATGCTTCTATTTCCCCACCAAAAGGGATAATAGTATTTCTTATTTTCAAGTTCCAAGCAAGGTCTATATAACAACTAAAAAAATTAGCACTCATAGTTTGCTAGACGGTCATTAAATTTTATCTTGACACTTAAGGTAAATTTGAAATTCCATGCACCTATTTTGTAGCATCCTAGAACTACCTTTAGAACTAAACAAATCATTTCTCCTTATTTTTGTCTCCTACTTTATAAACGGTTAAATTGAGGCATGTTTCGAAGAGGTAAATTTGTTCTTCTAAAAACTCAATTTGTTTAAGCTATCTTTTACTCCTTTTTTTTCCACAATCACTCCTACTAGTTTGACACAAATAGATTTGATCTTAATGGTTATGTAGTTCCTCTTTTGTGGCACTTGTTGTGTGGGCCTGTGTGAAATCATATTTATTGTAGTGTCATGGAAATGCTTTTAGAGCTAGAAAGAAATTCTTTGACATTGTTTTTTTTCTCCTTGTTTAGAGAAAAATTTGTGCTTCCCACAATTCAATTTGTTTTTAACATCATTTAATTATTTTCTTATTTTTTCCCATAATCCATCATAAGAGTTTAATACAAATTGGTTTGATCATAATGGTTATATGTAGTTCCTCTTTTGTAGCATGTGTTGTGTGGGTGTGTGTGAAATGATGTTTTTGACACACATTGCCAACAAGCTAAATTTGATTTTAGACAACTCAATTTTTTGCTTGGGACAACTCCACTTTTTTTAAATATATTTTAATTATTTCCTTATTTTTTTCCCATAATCCATCCTACTAATTTGACACAAATTTATTTGATCATAATGATTATGTAGTTCCTATTTTCTAGAGCTTGTTGTATGAGATGCGTGAAGACAAAATAGAACACACCTATTTTGTAGCATGGTGGAATTGTATTTTACTTATTTTCTTATTTTTTCCCATAATCCATTCCACCAGTTTGACACAAATTGGTTGATCATAATACATACTTTAACACATGCATACATTAATAACAAATTGATCCAAATTATTTTTTCACATAATCCATCCTAAGATTTTGATACAAATTGGTTTGCTCATAATGGTTATATGCAGTTCCTCTTTTGTGACATGTATTCTGTGGGCGTGTGTGAAATGATGTTTATTGTAGATTCCTTTAAAACTAAAAAAGAATTGAGGCACCTTACCCATGAGCTAAATTTGTTTTTAGACAACACAATTTTGTGCTTGGGACAACTCAACTTTTTTTTCATATATTTTAATTATTTCCTTATTTTTTCCCATAATCCATCCTACTAATTTGACAAAAATGGAGTTGATCATAATGATTATGTAGTTTCGCTTTTGTGGATCTTGTTGTATGAGATGGGTGAAGTCAGAATAGAACACACCTATTTTGTAGCATGGTGGAATTGTATTTTACTTATTTTCTTATTTTTTCCCATAATCCATCTCACTAGTTTGACACATATTGGTTAATCATAATAGTTATGTAGTTATTAAAAATACATACTTTAACACATGCATACATTGATAACAAATTGATACAAAATAGTTTTTCCGATAATCCATCCAAAGAATTTCATATAAATTGGTTTGGTCATAATGCTTATATGTAGTTGTGTTGTGTGGGCATGTGTGAAATGATGTTTATTCTACATGCCTTTAAAACTAAGAAAACATCGAGGCATGTTGCCCACGAGCTAAATTTGTTTTTAGATAACTCAATTTTGTACTTGGGACAACTCAACTTTATTTTGATATTTTTTAATTATTTACTTATTTTTTCCCACTATCCATGTTACTAACTTAACACAAATTGGTTTGATCATAATGATTATATAGTTCCTCTTTTGTGGAGCTTCTTCTATGAGATGGGTGAAATCATAGTAGAACACACCTATTTTCTACCATGATGGAATTGTATTTTACTTATTTTTTTATTTTTTCCCATAATCCATCCCAATGAGTTTGACACAAATTGGTTAATCATAATAGTTATGTAGTTATTAAAGAATGAATGTGATATTTGTTTATTTGTTTTGTATTAAAGGTTAATTATTTTATTAATTTTATTCTTAAGTTTTCTTTTCTAACCTGTATTAAATTTTTTGTAATATTTGATATATCACTCACTAAATGTTGAGTGCAATGGAAAATAAAATAAAAATTCTCTAATACATATAAAATAAATCAAAATAGATACAAAACTTTAACATAAATTAAAATTTCATGAATGCATCTACTAACACAACATTGTAATTTTCCCTTGAGGGATATATCAATAGATTCTCTTTCCCCTCAACCTATACAATCCGAAAAAAGTGTACCTTCTCTCTACCACACTCCCTCAAGTTGTACCCCTTTCTCAACAACTTTGTATCCATCTCTTCAAACCATTTTTTCATATTCGATTTAATGTTTTCTTCCTCTCTCTTAAGTCATTCTCGTTGATGTAACTAGAATCATATTGATGCTTGTATTTACTCTTGTTTCTTTAATTATGTTAGCTATGATAATGTTTTAACTAGGATTATCTCTTAAGGAGTGATGTTTTTTCCACTTAACATTTTTTTATCATTTTAAAAAGTATTTGATAGGTAGATACTAAATCTACATGTCATTTACCAACATTTACCAAATTTGATGTTTCCCTACTCCCACTTTTCTTAAGCCTAAATGAAACACTAAACCAAATTTGATGTTGCCCTACTATGCTCTTCTTACACTACACTGATTTACTCAAAGGTTAGATGTAAAATTTGGGTTAATGCTTCTATTTCCCAACCAAAATGGATAATAGACATAAAATGATCGGCATAAAAACAAATGACCATCATTTATTTTTTAAAAGCAAAATAAATAAATGACCATCATTAAATTTCGAGTTGAAAGTTATAATAAATTTGAAATTTGAGGCATGGACACATCTATTTTGTAGAGTCCTGGAACTACCTTTAGAACTAAAAAAAATTCTTTAGTAGCATTTTTTTCTCCTCTTCTATAAACAGGTAAATTGAGGGACTTTTCCCAAGAGGCAAATTTGTTCCTCGAAAAAACTCAAATGTGTTTAAGTTATCTTTTCCAATTTTTTTCCATAATCACTCCTAAGAATTTGACACAAATTGGTTTCATCATAATGGTTATGTGGTTCCTCTTGTGTGGTATGTATTATGTGGGCCTATGTGAAATCATATTTATTGGAATGTCCTAGAAATGCTTTTAGAGCTAAAAGGAAATTCTTTGACATTGTTTTTTCTCTCCTTTTTTAGATATGGGTAAATTAAAGCACATTGTTCATGAGTAAAATTTGTGCTTCCCACAATTCAATTTGTTTTTAATATTATTTAATTATTTCTTTGTTTTTTCCCATAATCCATTTTAGGATTTTGATACAAATTGGTTTGATCATAATGGTTATATGTAGTTCCTTTTTTGTGGCATGTGCTGTGTGGGTGTGTGTGAAATGATGTTTATTGCAGATGCCTTTAAAACTAAAAAAAACAATGAGGCAAGTTGCCCGTCAACTAAATTTGTTTTTAGACAACTCAATTTTGTACTTGGGACAACTCAACTTTTTTTTAATATCTTTTAATTGTTTCCTTATTTTTTTCCCATAATCCATCCTACCATCCAACTAATTTAACACAAATTGATTTGATCATAATAATTATATAACTCCACTTTTATGAGTAAAATCACAATAAAACACACCTACTGGGTGGAGTAATGCCTGGTTGCAGTGCAGGTAATGTATGGTGGATAATCGCTGCTAAATCCTTCCTTCTCTTTCTGGTCTCGACGAGCGGTTTGGATGCATAGACCAGTGTCTAACCGGACAAAGGCCAAGATCGATGAAAGCAGCCAGAGCCAGGGTGTAAGCAGCAATTCCAGTCCCGATTAAAGGGGTAGTAACTAAACGCGCTGGTTGGCTATTTGTCTTTGGCCGCCGACCCACTAATGGGTGCCCGTATGGGTGTTTACCCATGGCTTGTGTTTCCGTTGATTTCTGTGCTTATAGTATGGGTATGTGCTAAATTGTTCCTCTACTATGGGGGGTTACCCTCCTCGAAAAGAAAGAGATCCGCTGGAGTGCTTTTACACCGTTGCTCTTGGAGTCGAGTCTGCTTGCAGCATCTGGTGGACGAATGTATCTAAATCCTTCTGTCTGGCCTCGACGAGGGGTCTGGAGTGCTACGTATATAGGTAAATCTATTTTGTAGCATGATGAAATTATATTTTACTTATTTTCTTTTTTTTCTCATAATCCATCCACTAGTTTTAGTTTGACACAAATTGGTTAATTGGTTAATCATAGTAGTTATGTAGTTATAACATACTTAACACATACATACATGATAACATATTTTCGAGACAAAAGACAAGTAAGTACCGATCAGAATCGAAAGCAGTCGCCGACAAGAAACTTTGACACGACACACGTCGCCTCACTTTCGAGGCAAATTATGGGGTTTTCTAGGATAAACTGACTCACCCCTCTTAATGGTTTATAACTACTTTTCTTTTTTTCCCAGAAATATGGCCAAACAGGGCTCTCGGCGACTACATAAGTTTTACCACGTAAACCAGGAGAGTTGGGTAGCCGGGAGAAAGAGACGAAAGAGAGCGAAAACGGGGATGTGGTAAGCGTTGTTCAAAGCCCCGCAATAAAAACGGTAATTAAAGTATTCCATCAATTGAGTTGTCATGGGCTTGTCCACAATTCATCCCGCCACAATTAAAGAAAAATGGAAATACATATCTATAGATATATGTACATGAACATCTGAATGATACGCTACATCTCTACAGAAAGTTGAAAAGATCATCTCCTAGATTCGATCTGCGGTCACGCCCGTCACTGACAGCGGCATTGTCTTTGCGGTTTTTTGTTTTATGAAATCATTATTAATAGGAAATCATTAGTAGTTTGAATTTTATGAAATCATTTTTTATGAAATCAAATATGAGGTTATTTTTTTTTCAAAGGTTCTTTTTAAAGAAATTTTTAGGGAGGTTGAGTATTTTTTGAATATCTGGGGTTTAACAATAAGAGCATTTTATAGGTCCATATAAGGGTACAGTATGTCATTTACAAGGAATTGAACTACTGTTGAGAGGGTAACAATTATTCTTTTTAGCCAGCAAAATTACATCTAATGGGCATGATCTTTTGACTTGTTGCGAAAGATTAACTGTTTTTTTACTAAGTTTACTCAAACTCTAATTTTGCTTAGTCCATTTGATTTTAATTATACTCTATGATGTAAATATGTTTAAGTGATATTTTTATAAATCTCAAACTTAAAATGTGATTCAAATCAGAAATTTTTGTTTAAGTAAGGTAGGTAATGCTTAAATAGTTGTTTTTTATGATTTTTTGAAATTTTTTGTAGAAATTTGTATTAAACAAGAAGAAAATAGAGTTGTATACAAATTATGGTTATTGGTTTTGGTTATTGGTTTTCCATGAAAACCAAACTAGCAATAGAAAAACATGTCATTAGTCCATTGAGTCTAGGCTGGGTTGACCATAATGTTTAACTCCCAAAAAAAACTAGTAATAGAAAAACATGTCATTAGTCCATTGAATCTAGGCCGGGTTTACCATCATATTTAACTTTCAAAAGAAAATATACTATTTATCATAACGAACAATAACTAAGACATAGTTAACAAACTGATAAACTCGATAACTTGCATGAATAAAACAAGACATTTTTATTGGTTGTGCTTCATTGGAGATTTCCATCGGTCCCTCATAACTGTGACTTCGTACATGACTCTTCACCTTGAAGTCTATTCCACTTGTAAGATTGGAAAGTATGTACTTTGAAATATTTGTATCATGAATTAAACAAAAATTCCCAACTCCTTTAGTGAAATTTCTTCTTCTTGATGAATTCATCATACCATTTAACTCTTTGTCATATTAAATTATGTCAGTTTGTTTTATGTAGGCTCGACGTAATTCATCAAGTTTATCGATTCGATTTAATCGATGTTGTTGAGCCTATGTAAGATCCATGTTAGCTTGTAATGTTACACGTAAAGTTTTTACTTCAAATTCAATTCAATTGGAAATAGAGCCTCCTTACCATAAACTAGCTTATATGGAGTAAATCCAATTGTATTGGGCCATGTTGTTAGATAAATTGATAATGCTTCAAGTGGTTTGTTAACCCAATCTTTGGGATGAAGATGTGTTGACTTAGTTAAATGGTGTAAAAAAATTTATTGATTACTTCAACTTGGCTAGTGGCTTGAAAGTGGTATGGTGTTGATGTTTTATTATGAATTTGATATTTCTTGTGGATGGACTAAATGATATTGAAAGTAAATTAAGTCCCTTAATCAATGACAATCTCTCTTAGTACACTAAACCAGAAAAATATTTCTTCATATAAAAATTCTTCTACTTCTTGCTCAGTAACTCTAGGAAAACACTTAACTTCCATCCATTTTGTTACATAACCAATACAAACTAAATATGCCTTATATCTTGCTGGTGGATTGAAAGGTTCTCCGAAATAAAGAGCCCATTTCTCAAAAGGCTCGATTAATACTTGTGTTTCCAATGGCATTTCATTTTATTGTACTAGTTTTATAATATTATAATAGTTTGATAGACGTCACAACTTCTAATGTATTTTATAGCATCTCTTAAAATAGTTGGTGAGTTGTATCTCAATCATAGAACTTTGTATGAAATCCTTCTATCCGCAAAATTTCCTTTGGATGGGTCATCACGACATGCTTTCAAAATATCAAAAAAATTATTTTCTAGAAGACAATGTGAGTTAATATGGTCAAGTCTTATTCAGAAGATTTGCGCTTCGACCCAATACATAGCACTTTTTGAGATAATTTTTCTCTTGGTGAAAAATGTTACGAAATTTTTTTAGTACCTAAATAATTCGCAATGTCACTCAAGGTCTTGGATTTTTTGCCAACATGCATAGGAGGGAACTATAGGAACACATCATTTTTGCACACAGAGATCAACAGTTGCATGATGGAAGGAATAATGTGCATGTGAGAAACTAGTTTTTTTTATTGCGCGTGCAGAATATAAAATATAGGACATGCAGGCCAAATCGAATAATATATTCAAGAACCTTCTCGAATAATAAACCAAGACAACACAAGAAATCATGGGATAGAGGATGGATGATATGGTAAAGTTTGTTAGGATAGCCACCCTCCAAGTAGGTTACATACACATGCTGCATGTAGACAACAAAAGAAGGCAAAAGTGATCGCTAGAGAGAGTGGAGCAGAGAAGAAAGAGATAGAGCATCAGAGAAAAATAAGAAATATAAGAAGAAGAAGAAATCATTTTTCAGTGTGAGACAATTCTGGAAAAAAAAGTATGTCTCATTTTTTGTAATAGTCTAGCTCCAGTTTTGAATGAGTTATATCGAAGTATTGTAACAATTTTGTGTAAGTCTCCAAGAAGTCCTTTTTAGATTTTGTAAGGGGGTAGTTTTGTAATGTAGAGAATGAACATAGAGTTCTTGGCACAATGTAATGCATTGGCTATAGGATGAATTGGAGCACAAAGAACATTTTAGTGGGTAATATGAGTCTTTTAATGTGTGCTTCCTAAAGCGTTAAAGAATATAATACAAAGGGAACAACCTCTATGTCGATTGTTATGTGTTTGTGAGTTAAATGGATTCTTATGTTAATGGTTTATGTTCTTACTTTATTAATTGGTTATGATTGAATAAACTAATGACAAGCGTAGTGGTTTCCTTGTATGTCTTGTCCCTTCATATCCTACACAATACCAAATGGTCTTTGTGATTCTCATTGCATGTCGGGTAAGACCTTATTCGATCCTCGAATAAATGCTGATATGTCAATGCCTTGGTAATTTGTTGGTAAACTCCCATAAACCGAGGGTCATCAACTCCGCAATGCAAGGAAGGATGCATGTAAGTGAGGCAACACATGGTTTTGTTTCCCACTCATGAAGGTTTTCTAGTGTAGGGTGAAGCAAGAGAATGAGGTGGAATCCATCTCAGGAGGAAATACAAGATGAGAGACTAAGCCCATGATAACCAACTTTGAGCATTGGAAAGAAAGGCATATCTACACTAATTTGCATGAGATTTTCTTTGTTGAATTTCCATGTTCACTATATGAATGACTAGAGAGGAAAAAAACCATTAAAACTAATCTGAGAGTCCAAGAATCACTAGACTAGGAACATACAACAATTAATCGACTAAAAAATATCAATAATAAGTGGGCTCAAGTAATCAACTTTTGTCTCACTAGAGTAAAGGAGGGATACATTATTGAGTTCTCCATTGGATACAATTATTCTTTGAGTGAGTTTGAAAGAAAATTTGATGAAGGTCCTAAGAGGAGATTGTTGAAAGAAACTCTTATGTGGATAAAGATGTTTTTCGTAGAGAAATGATTGATGTGCATGGGGCCTTAAATGATGGCCTAGTAGATCTCCTCACACTGAAGGGGAATGGAAAGAAGGGGGAATATAGAGATACAAAATAAATCCATTCGAAGGGATCAAGAAGATGTTTAGATGAGCTGAGGAGAGAATGGACCCAAAGGAGAAAATTAGAGAAAGAATCGAAGGATACACAAGAAGAGTTTATATTAGGAGGAAAGAAGAACAAAAGAGCAGAAAGAAGATAGAAGGGGGTAAAAGAAAATGGTTTGGAACTATATTGAAGAGGAATGAGACCACACTAGGAGGAAGTGTGGGAGAGATGATTTTTCCAGGGAGGAGCACAGAGGGAGATAGGCCTTCGAAGAGACACAACATTAGGAGTAGGTTATCAAGAGAGGATACTAGGAGTAGTACTAGAAGGGTCAAAGAATAAAAATTTATATCCCCTTGGTTGTTGAGAGATGTCACAACCTGAGTGGAAGACAAGGCGCAAAGTAGAGACACTGATGAAAGAGAAGATGGTGAAGAACCCCTCAGGGAAGGGGAAGTGGCTTTGGCTATTTTAAATGGTCTTGCGTAGGTGTAGGTAGGAATTTATTTGGGATCTCTCATTAGATATGATGAGAATATGGAGGAACCCCTTCTTTGAAATACCTCCCTTGAGCATTTTCAACCAAGACAAAATAACTTCGAACAAATTTGAGATAAGAGTAGAAGAAGAAAGAGTAGAACAAAAAATAAGAGAAGACACAAATGGAGAAGGCAATGAAGTAAACAATACATCATAGGGAATAGTATGAGTACCAATATCACCAACAAATAGTATTCAATCCAGAGGACATATGATCTAAAAACCTTAAGTTACTAATATAACCATTAGTGTTTCTTGGATAACAAATCTTTTTCAGTTTCCAAGATCTTTAAAATGACAATGCATCTTGCATTGTTATGTGATTAGCCTCACTTCACTATATTCTTATGCTTTTGAAATCACTTTATTAATCCAATATTCATAAGTAATTTTTTATATTGATATGACCCCAATCGTCTACAAGGGACGCAAGCAGGTGCAAAAGATCGTTTTTTTTTTTTTAAGCAGGAAGGCAATCAACAATAACAAGTAATCAACACAACTTGACGATGAACACAACTTACGCATTGAGGAAACAAAAAACAACGACTGAGACACTAGTATATCAGGTAAATCAATGAAACATGTGATACTCCAAGACATATATAAATGACTACTCGCCCGACACAAGGAAGACAATGCCTACAAGCTAAAGGAAAACATCAACCAACCTGACACAATGACTTTGACGACCAGTAACTGGAAACCTCTACGGCGTGTAAAAAAAAACACGTTAAGGAATTACAAATCGAGTGCCAACATCAATTACAACGAATAATGCCCACATTGGGAAGCATAGACTCCGGCTAGGTTATCCTTCGCCTCTATCCATCATTCATCAAGAATCATGTCATCCCCAAGCGATAGCCATGAAAGTAACCACGGTGCAACATAACATGCCCAGACTAACATCCCAAGAAAATCCAACGCACTACGAGGTTGAATTAACTGACAAGAATACTATACCCACTCACCCAAGCAATAAGTCGACCCGACGCAAGATGACATCACTCAAATTAAAATACGCAAGCTATTAAACGACTTGGCCAACAAACCATAAACCATTATCTGTTAAGCATGATGTCTAAGTGCGAAAGAGTGAACTATTATAAATGCTACTATTATCATAAAAGTTACCATAAATGTGAATTATTACATGCACTTTAACAAAAATCAATACACTTGTCAACAAATATACATTGTCCATTAAAACAAGTCAACTACTTATTATTATAAAGTGATCTACTTTGCTTATTAAATATTCAACATTTCTCTCTATCATATTGTTGTCTAAATTATCATTGTCTATGAACTCAAAATTTATGAGTTGATATAATAGTGCAGTGTAATTACAAGATATAGAATACAAGTTTTGTTGTCTATAGTAATTCAACGCTATCCATGATGATACTATCCATTTCTCTAACATTACATATAAAAACGATGTCCATCTGTATATTTCTATTTGTGTCAACATATAAAAATGTTATCTAACTGTATATTGTTATTGTTGTCAACAATAATTAAACGTTGTCTAACTGTATATTCATTGTCATATAACATAAGGCTATTTATTACACAAACATGATGCTATTTATTACGCAAATAGAATCGTTGTTATATAACATAATGTTGCAACACAAACATAATGTTATTTATAATCTTTGTCATAAAGAATCGTTGTAATATAGAATCGTTGTCACATAGAATAGATTTAATAATGTTATGTAATAATATATGTCTGTCAATGATCAAGTCGTCTTGTGGCAAGTTATTGATACATCTATTGCTAAAACTTAGTGATAAACAAATTGATAATCTGTTGATAATGCTGGGTAAATACAGAGTAATCCTCCAAGAAAATTGTGGTGTAGATTCTGTGTATGGTGTCAAGAAAATCGTGACATGGAGGCTGGGTAATATGCCAAGTAAAACGCACACTTATCATAAAAAACGCAGACATAATAATGTGCATATATAGATATCATCTGGCAGCCATATTATTAAATAAAAACGCAGACATTATCATCCAAAAAGCAGTCATAAATAATGTGCAGAGATATATATCAACTCGCAGCCGTATTATTAAAGAAACACAGATTTATCATCCAAAAACACAGTCATACAATTACACACCCAATGATTAAATAATTCGTTGGTAAATCATAATGAAATTCAATGTTATATCACATGTATATCACAATGAAATTCATTGGTAAAAACACAGGTATATCACAAAGAAATTCACTGGTAAAAACGCAGGTATATCACAAAGAAATTTGTGCTTTATCATTCAAATTCGTTGAGCTTTAACATAAAAATTTCGCTGAGTTTTATCATAAAAATTCGCAGTCAATAAAAGGGTAAATTTACATTCAAATAATGTAATAATTCGGAGTATGATGAATGTAATAGTTCACATTCTAATGAATGGTAAATTTGCAGTCAATAAATGGATAAATTCACAGTCAATAAATGGGAAAATTCGCAGTCAAATAATGTAATAATTCGCAGTCATATGAATGCATGAAATGTTGAGTTAATTATGATATCTCTCATTTTTAAAACATTATAACGTTGTCTGCTAAATGGAAGATATCACTTTCCATTCAATGCATGAAATCATTATTCTTTAACACATGATATCTCTGCCTATTTATCACATGATAATGCTATATAAAAATGAATGAAATCATTGTCCAATAATTTAAGGGAAAATTGTGGAGTTCAAATTGTGATATTCAATAATGTTGTCATAACAAAACACATATATATAATCTAGATAAAAGACGTAGATATATAAATCACAAAGTAACTAAATGAAGTTGTTGTGTAATACAATAAATATAAAATCATTGTCTAATAACCATAAGGATGCAAAACTAAGGAACAATAAAAAAATCCAAACCAGATGCAGTGTAAAAAATGCTATGCAAATAGTGGTTCCATATTGTGTAAAATGCCAAGAAAAACATGGTTGAATGTTGTGTAAAGGCTCGATAAGTCGCCTAGAAATTAATGGTTTGAAGGATGAGTAAAGACTCCAAGAAAACTCTAAGATAATCAATCACAGAAAAATGCATAAGTAATCAATCACCAGAAAACGTAGATGTAGTCAATCATAAGAAGCGTGAGACTAAACATTCGACAATGAATCAATCAACGTAGAGATAAGTAAGGTTTTGATAACTGGATGAAATTTATCCTTCACTTATTATCCATGCATAAGAAAGTAGGGCATTTGAATCTATGGGACTTTAAACACCAAAGTGACGAACGTCGATTTGGCTCCTGTCCGACTACTCAGGAATGGACTAATAACTAAAGGGATAAGGGACAAGATAAAACTTAAATTTTCTTCGCATTAATCAATAAAAACAAAACAGAGAAGTCAATGCAATCAGAGGTGGGGATCGCCACGAAAAATCAATTCAGAATACAACAAGCAAGGGGATTACAAATACCATAGGAAAGTAGGTGCAAGAAAGCTCATGGAAATGAAATATTCAACCGAGCAGAGAAAAATAACATGCGTAAATTAAATTTCATTTGCAAATAACAATTTTAACAAGCATACCTTAGCCCAACACGAAATCTCTGAATCATTGTCTCGTGCGTGCTCTGTCCATCTCCCGCTTGAGAACCAATGTGACCTCACAGGTACCTCCCATCCAATGCTAGGGTAATATTCTTCCCCCTAAGTCCCCCAAGCTGCAAAGGGGCCACGTAAACAATAACAGAGAATTGCTAGCCCCCATCTCGCCTCACAAGGTCGAGCTACCACTAGTTACCTGAGCTAGGTATCCCAACTCCCACAAGAGAAAGTTCATTCAGGAAAAATTTCAACACTGTAACGTTACACAAAAATATGAGATCCATAATCCTCCTCCTCCATCATTTTTATAGAGTTTTTAAGTAATTAGTTTCCCAAATTATCATTAAATTCCTTTGTCATAAATGCTACTGATCCTATCCTAAGCTATTTTTTAGATTTTTCTTTATATAAATTATTTCCTATTCCAATTCTTTCAGCATGTCAGGCCCGATTGTAATTCTATCTTTTGGACTATTCCAGCAGATTGGAATCTTGCATTGTGTACCATACAAGGTCTCAAAGGGGCTCATCTTCAATGAATCTTGATAGCCATTGTTGTAGGAAAAATCTACTACTGGTAAGTAGTCTTCCCACTTCTTAGGTTGATTCATTACATGCATCCTTAACATGTCCTCTAATACTTGGTTTACCCTCTCTGTATGTCCATGAGTTTGAGGGTGATAGGTTGTGCTAAACAACAATTTAGTCTGAAAACCAACCATTAATAATTTCCAAAAGCTCGAAGTAAATTTCATATCTTTGTCAGGTATGATCTCCTCAGGCATGTCATGTAACCAAAACATCTCTTTCATAAAGATACTAACAATATCTATTTCCTTGCAAGTTGACCTGATGGGAACGAAGTGAGTAGCCTTGATCAATTTTTCCTCCACTACCATGATGGCATCATTTTTCTTGGTCGATTTTGGTAATCCGGTGACGAAATCCATGGAGATGGTTTCCCATTTCCTTTTTGGAATTGGTAGGGTGTGCAAAAACCCTAGTGGATGTCAATGTTCTGCCTTAACTTGGTAACATTCTAGACATTTATCCAAGTAATGGGCTTTGTCTTTCTTTAGTCTTGACCAAAACAACAATTTCCTAGTGGCTCTGATCATCTTTTGATAACCCATATGACGAGTATATGGTATTTTGTGTCATTCATCCATCACGAGCCTCTTCAAGTCGTCATGATTTAGGATATAAAACTTACCCTTATAAGTTAGTAGGCCATCATTCAACATTTGATAACTGTCATACCTCATCCTTGTGGGATTTTTATCTAAGTACGATTTTACAGTGTTGAAAAATGCATATGTTTCTTTTGAATATTTGAGTTTTTCCTTGACGTTCATTTCATATGTGCTCACCTCTTCCAAGTGAATCATTTTCAAACTTTTTCTAAGGGTATGAACCACCCTGTTTTATTTTCCTTTGATATGTTTGATTTCAAAATAAAACTCATGAAGGAGATCCATCCATCTAGCTTGTCTAACATTAACTTCTTGCTAATAAAATAGGTACCTCAACCCACAATGGTATGTCATAAGCACAAATATTATACCCATGAGGTAATAAATCCTCATTCTTAAGGCATGCACTATGGCATCCAATTCTAGATCATGGGTCACATAATTGATTTCATGCTCATTCAATTTTTTGGATTCATAGAAAATTACATGTTCTTCTTGCATAAGGACTCCTTCGAGTCCTTCTTTGTTTGGATTTGCAATCTTTAGTGCAGGTGCATTGGTTAGAAGATATTTTAGCTCTTGGAATCTCTCTTCACAGTCTGATGTCCAAATGAATTTAAATCCTTTTTTCTGAAGGGAAGTGATAGGGAAACCGATCTTAGAAAATCCTTTTATGAACCTCCTATGGTATCCTACTAGACCCATAAAGGATCTCATACTAGATACATCCTTTGCAGTAGGTCAATTCATAAAGGCGTTGATCTTATTAGGACCAATTGCCACCCCTTCTTAATAAATAACATGGCCTAAGTAATGGACTTTTTTTTGGAAAATAACACACTTACTAAACTTAACATAGAGATGATTTTCTCTTGTTACTTGAATCACTAACTTGATATGTTCTTCATGCTCTTCCCTATTCTTATAATAGATTAGGATATCGTCAATGAAAACCAATACAAATCTATATAAGAATTTACTAAGTACATTATTCATTAAACACATAAAAGTGGATGGTGCATTGGTAGCACCCCTTAATTGGTCAAACAAGTCATCGATCCTTGGCAAGGAATATTTATTACTTATGGTTACCTTATTGAGTTTCATATAGTCTATACACAACCTGAGTATTCCATCCTTCTTTTTCAAAAATAAGGTTGGTGCTCCCCATGGAGACACACTAGGCCGAATGTGGCCTTTTTCCATCATTTATTTTAGTTGTAGTTTGAGCTCAACTAGCTCTAGTGTACTCATTCTATAGGGTGTTCTAGACACTAGCACCACTCCTTGTGCAAGTTTTATTGAAAAGTCAATATCTCTTCTTGGAGGTAGACCTCATCCTCTTTTGGGAACAAATAGTTATACTCTCTCTATATAGGATTGTAGTCTAGGCTTGGTTTATCGTCCTCAACAGAGTTCAACACTTGTATTTCATACAAAGGGAATCCTCTTCTACAATACTTCTTCACTTTAAGTGTTGATACTTGTCTCATTGAGACATGATTTTGAATCCGTTGTGGGGTTACCTTTGTCCCTTCTTCATTTTCACATTCCAAAGTTTTATTGTAACAATCCGATTTAGTTTTATGGGCATCCAACCAGTCCATGAAAATTTGCAGGTCATAAGATCCTAAAGGAGGTATGTTTAGGTTCTCTTGGGTGGGAAATCCACTCAGAACAAATTGGCATGCTGGTATGACCTTTGCTACTTTTTGTTTGGTTCCAATGGATAGTTTTACCAGCCATGATTTAACATGTTTAACTTGTTGCAATTTACATTTCTCAATAGTTTGAGGGGAAACATAACTCAATTTAGAACCAGGGTCAATTAAAATGGAAACTAGATGGTTGGAAATCATACCTTCCATCTCCACCACTGAAACTTGGTGGTCGACTTGTTTATTATCCAAAGATGGATAAATTCATGGCATGCTCCTAGCCATACCATTAACTATGGTATCCTCTTGGATGTTGTAAACACTTCTACTGTTATGTTTCCTATATGTGCAGTCTTTCAACAAATGTTCTTCTCCACAACCCCAACATTTCAAGGGTTCTTTCTTTCTATTATCCATCTTACCTGGGGCTGCTCCAAAAGGGTTTATTTCCACTCTGAGAGGGAAAATTTTGTTGTTATACACTTTTAGTAGGAAGGCTAGTCTTAGAACCTTTCCCATAGATCTTGAATCTTGAGGGTTTAAACCCATTTTTCTTGAATCCCAAACTACTTTTCTTCTTCCAGTCCTCGTGAAGCTATGTTTTGTTCTTGAACTACTCATAGAAATAACTTGACTTCCGGATAGTGTTTTCTAAGGTCTTTGGCTCATCAAATTTGATTCTTTCTTGGAAAGATTGAGGCAGTCCACTAATAAATCATTGCATCTTGACCTTTCCATCCTTGATGTAGGGCACATACTTTATCAACGTAAGGAATTTATTGATATATTTCTCTATTGTGAGCTATCCCAACTTGAGTTCATATATCTCCTTCGTCTTCCCATCAAAGTATTTTTCTAACAGATACTTCCTTTTGAAGTATTTATGAAATTGTTTCTATGGCAATTCCTTCTCATGGGTTCCTTTCACATTACTAAGGTATTCCCACCATATTGAGGCCTTTCCATTTAGGTTAAAAATGACTATTTGAACCTTCAAATTTTCAGAGTAGTCATGGACTTTGAAGTATTTCTTCAATCCAAGAAACTAAACTTTTGTTTCTTCCCCCTTCTTAATTTCTCCATCGAAAGTGGGTGGTTTGGCTTTCTTGAACTCTTCCGGGTCATGACTCTTGGAATGTTTCCTCTTATTTCTTTTCCTCTGGGAATGCAAACTATTTTTTCTACTAGAGGATTCCTTGGATTTGTTTGTTTCCTCACCGGAGGATTCCTCCGACGAGTGTCTCTTGCCTCCATGTTGGGCATTTCTTAATGTGCTTCTCCTAGTGTGGCCACTTTCAGGGCCATTCTTTTGGATCTGAGGTGGACTATGGTTTTTCTTTGTATGGTTTTTGCCCACATGACTAGTTGTTGGTCCATGTTGCAACTACCTTTGTATATATGATCAGATTTGCAACATGATTGGATTAATTTTTTATTTTTTTTTCCTTCTCTTTTATCAACCTTTCATTGTCATCCTTACAACTCTGTAATTCTACCATGAGGTTTATTATAGTTTCATCCAGATCTGTAGGGGTTTCCCCTACCCTCCTCTCATCACATTCTTCCTCTCTATTGTGGGAGCTTTCCCCCAATTCATGGAGTGTAACCATCCTTTATGTTGTATTTTTCTTATGGTATGCTGATTTCTTGAGTGTTGATAAAACATTATTTTTTAGTTAATGGTCTATTAGTTAATGAACAACACATAGTTCATATTTTCCAAACACGCACAACAATAGAAAATTCCATTCCTTTCTTCAAAAAAGGTTTAACTAAGCCTTTTAGGAAAGGGGTAAGATAAGGTGTCACCCGTAAAAGTTCTTTAAATAAGATTTTTTTTTAAATAACATTTTTAAGCGACTCGTTCATGAGACCAAGCAAGCCAAGTGTTGTAACCATGCTCTGATACCAATCTGTAACGCACTCGATCCCTAAGTACCCTTTAAAGGGATGGGGCATCAAAATTTTTCTTACTCAAATAATCATGAATCATCTATCTAAGATGAACCATCCTCTTCCACTCAGTTGTAGCTTTCTAAGGATTGTTACTAGACTCTAATCTGACCTCTAGTTTACTATTAATGGCTTCCTGAGGTCCTTCAAGAATTCATTAGTTGAGGACCACATGGAACCCACCTGGATCTATCATGTTCGTAACATTATAGGTTCCTACCTCCTGCAGAGATGGTCCATCCATCATCCAAACCAACAGTGAGAATTAACCCTCATATAACACACAACTAGAGGATAATTCAACATTTTATGCTTCGGCACTGAACGTCCCTTTTCTTTTCTGCACACATGTCTTGTGGAGTCTCGAGTTCCCAATGAATCCTGAAATGTATCCACGTGGAACCAGCCTTCGGGCCTTTTGAATCATCCTCAACACAACATCTCAAGCCTTTGGAGTCCAGAAGTCCCATAGTTATGAAGGGTCCACTCTCACGTGGGGTGATGTACTAAATGCAACGGGGAATAAAGGTGGGTCATGAATACTCCTAACGCAACATGGACCAAACATGTAATTTACAAAGATGACACACGATAAGGAAGAGAGGACATGTGGCACCTATAGTGGTTGACATGTGTCATGTCTTGATGGGAAGGTAAGGTTGGTGAAACATATAGATCCTGGTGACATGTGGCATGTAAAACATGGTACCACGTCACCCCAATTTGATCACTTTCCAAGTCCTTCGATCTTACGGTCATGGTGTGTCCACAGAGTGGGACTTTGCAAAAGTAACCTCAATGCAGATCCAATGACGAAAGGGGGCTCCCAAATACTCTTAGATCGGTGTTGCACGTTACTTCACAATGGTTAAATGGATAAAGGTTTAATGGTGGGAAAAGTCTAGTTGTCTCAGATAAGGAAACCTCGAGGCTCTGGTTAACCGTAACTATCAGTTTCCTTCGGTCGATTTATAAATGATTGGGTCGAAACCATCTAAATCTCTGAACTCCCATAGTTATGAATTCATAAGACTTAACTTCTTTCGGGCCCCACGTAGGATTCCCATACCTTGGTCATATGGATCCTTTGGAAACTATTGTGGGGTATGTGCTAATTCCTCTAGCCGTAAATGGGTTAAGGACATGGGAAATATCCCTCGGTCATACGGTGAAGAGCATGAAGGAGGCGCCCTCCTTCCATAGGGTCTAAACATGAAATTCCCAAGAATGTAGATACTAGAGGTCGGCAGGATTTAAACATCCCAGTAACTCTTTCCCCGACACTATTGCAGACTTAAATATTACATCTCTCTAACATCTCTCTAAGACATAACTTAGTCATAGACATATAAATATATTCAATCACCATTTCCATTTAAGTACATAGAGTAGGAAAATACTTATCATAAAACCAGAGTTCATGACATGAGTGTTGAAAGGGGTGACTGTTTCCACCCAACCATAGGCACAAGCACTCTTCATGGATTTACCACTTGCCACCCGCAAGCTAAACCATGATTCTCTGAGAGAGACTCTTTCTTCTTGCTCAACGACTATGAGGGAGGAAATTTACTCTCCTCCTCCCATAAGGTATTGGAAACTAGTTTTATCTATACCAAGAAATGAGGTCTCCACGAGTACTTCCAAAGTCACTCGTCAACCTCGTTTATCATCTTGTAATGAAAACCATGCCAGTTGCTTCTTGCAAGCAAAATGATCTTATTTCTGAGTTATTTTTGGAACGAGATAGTTTTAGTCCCTCTTTTTTCTCTTCTCGGTATTTTTCTTTTGACTCTACTCTATTTGTAGATCTTCTTTCTCTATGTTTCCTCTACCCAGGAATTACCTCTTTCTTTCCTTCCTCGACAAGGTTGTGTGGGTCTAAATCTCCATCTCATGGTCAAGTCTGGATGTCTTACAAATGGGTACTATTCCCCATCTCCTCATTAACACTTGAGGAGGACTCTTCCAGCTACCACTCTGGCTGGTAAATCATTTATGGCTCGGAGAATTGTTTTGGGTTTGAGCCATTAATTCCAATAAGGTACTAGTTTTGTGGGGGGTCATCTCAACCATTTTTGGTTCTCCTAACCACCTCTCTCCTAGCATCCATGCTCTATCTTGGCAACCCCCCCCCCCGCTTTCATCCATTATGCAACACTTTTCCATTTTCTATTAATAACATAAAATAGATACATTGACCTTTTATACAAAAGTTCATCAAATCAAACATTCACACATATCTAGTCTTCCATAGTTTCTCGGTCAGTTATAGTTATATTTACAAACTGAGGAAAACAGGGGTATTACAATGGTGGTGGTTGATCATGTTTCCAAATATGCTTATTTTGTGCTATTCAACATCCCTTCACCTCATGCATAGTGTATAAAGTTTTCATGGATAGCATCTTCAAACCTAATGGCATGCCTCATTATATTTTCTCTCACATGGATCCCACATGCACCAACAATTTTTGGAAAGAATTGTTCAAGCTACAGGGCACCCAATTGCATCTCAAAACTGTCTATCATTCTAAGACTGATGACTAATCTAAAATTGTCAACAAGTGTTTGGAAAAATATTTGCGGTGTTTTTCATATGACCAACAACATCAGTGGACTCAATGGTGACCACTAGATGAATGGTGGTACAACACATCTTACCATACAACAACTCGCCTGACTCCTTTTGAAGAAATATATGGAAAAAATATTGTCGAATCATATATTTTTATGTAATAAAGGTTGACAATAGTTTTTAAGGCCTATTTAAAAAATGTGAACAAGTTAGTGTAAAAAGACCTAATAGAAACTTTTTCTTCTAGAAATAGCCTCCACTAGAGGGTTCTTTAGAAGATAGAATTAGTATAAATAAGAGTAGGATGCATGTAAAGTCTTTGTCTTGAGAATTGTTGTAATAGATCTCTCCTCTTCCAGAGATTTCCCCCTCGAAGAGACAAGTGAACATTGCTTTTTCTGAATAAAGGTATCATTTCAAGTGTTTTTCTTCTCAATATTTTGTTGTTCCATAGATATATGTTGAATATTTATGTTTTTGCATATTATATTACATCTGGTACCATACACATCTTCATTTCATAATGAACTTAGAATATTAAAACTTTAGAATGAAATATTATGATGTGAATAATTAGATACATTTGGATAGTTTTGAATGTTTGATTAGGTGATATTAAATAGCTTTGATTGTGTATTACTTAAAAGTTTAGGAAAAATTGTGTTATGGAAAAAGTTCACTCGTGCATTTTGAAATGTTATGGATAGGACTGATATGCTACAACTTTTATTCATTAACTTACTTTAAAAATGTTTTGAAGACTTCAATCTATATACTTGTGGCATTGTCAATAATTACTAACACTTATCTTTGTGCAATTCTATTTCAACTTTTAAAGGAATAGAATAGCCACAGTGGATTCTATTTTTCTTTTAAATTATACACAAGTATTACATTATTACATGTTTCAATTATTTCAAAATCACTTTAATTTTTATCTTTGAATTATATACATCAACTACATTAAAATATTCCACTTGTTAATATAGTTGTTATTATACCTTAGATATTATTAGTGTAGTTGGAGATATTATTAATAGTTTTTGTATGTTATATCTAATATGAATCTACTAGAGAAGAAGCAATGTTTATAAGGAGGGAATATTTTTCACTCTCTTTAAATCTTTGATCATTTTCTAGGTTTTATTCATTTTGATTTTACATTCAATGGGTAGTAAGGAAGATTGTATTATAATTTTAAAATTAAATGCAAGACTCATTACCTCATTCTTTTTGCTAAACTTGCATGTGTTTCCATGAAATCTAAATCCATGGTTATATATTTAACATAAAAGTGTAAATTGTTCAAGCCTAACATGGATTCCAACATATCACATGAGGTCTCTAACATTTTTAATTTCTTAGGTCACTTAGCGATAACTATTCTTGCTCATTATTCATAAGCAATGTTGAATCTCTGTGTTAGTTGATTCCCACTGATAGTTGGGACATATATGCATGCCTTGATGCAAGGACAAACATGATGACTATCAATCATGGACTATAAATGCTTCGATGCAAGGCCAAACTTGATGACTATCAATCATGTCCTATAAACACTTTGATGCAAGGAAAAATTTGATACATGTCAAAGTTCCTTGTAGAAACCAAGTAGTGAAAAAATATTCACAGATTGAGTGGGAACAATATCGTTCAAAGCAGTAGTACTTAGTCTATCAAGTATTTTCAACCACTTGCCCTCTCCCTAAAGCTCCAAAATTGACTCTGGATCAACTACAAGAAACTAGGAGAAAAATGAGAAGAGTATATACATGTACCTATTTTTTTGGTATCTCTCCTTCCCTACATTGGGTATATTCTTCTTGGTTGGCACTATTTTCACCTCCGTGTTTGGTTCCTTACCTTTAGTATATGTGGCTTCCTTATATGTGCATATACATAAACCTAGCCGAATTTCGTAAATGTGCATATATGGAAACCATTATGTAAATGCACATATATGGAATCTCTTCTATAAATGAACATATATGAAAGTGGTTGACTTCTGTAAGTGGTCATATTATGTATATTATGTGCATATAAGAAATTTGTTTTATTTTCTATATGCACATATAGGAAATCCAACCACTTCTTTATATGCACATATACATAAGTGGTTGGCTTTCATATATGCACATATAGAAAAGTGGTCGGCTTTCATATATGTGCATATATGGAAGTCAAGGGTGAAATCAAAGAGGTGGGTTACACTTTCGTGACAATCAGGTCTCCAAAATTCCAAAAAACATTTTTTCGGCCGAACTAATAATCTTTTTCGGCCGAAAGATATTATTTTCAGTCGAACTATTTTTCATCCGAAACAATAAATTTCAAATCGAACGGTGCACTAACCGCCCCCTCGATTTGCGTGTACAAATTTGGTCGGCCGGATATTTTCTTTCTAGCAATCCTTTTTTGGCCGAACAATTGTTTGGCCGAACAATTTTTCGGCGAAACATAGTTCGGATGAAAAATAGTTCGACCAAACAATCTTTCAGCTGAAAGATTGTTTATATATTAACCACACATCGATTTTGGAACGTTTCAAAAAATTTATTGTCGTTTGTTGTTGTTTGTAGTCGTTGTCATGAGTTGTTGCGTGAGGAGGTCGTCGGGAGGTCGTGAGCACAGGGGACGTGAGCGCATCTGAGGTTGTCGGGAGGTCATGAGAATAGGGTTCATCGAGAGGTCGTGAGCGCAGGGGTCATCGTTGCGTTTGCAACAGGTAAGTTTCCAAACAATTTTTGTTATATAGATTTTAAAATATTTGTTTTAAATTTAAATTGTGGTATTTTTGGACTGTGAGGGGGCCGCGGGTGCTCAGCCCTATGGCCAAGCCGTGGGTATGCCGATGGCTTGGCCACAAGGCTGAGCACCCGCGCCCCCCTCACAGTCCAAAAATAGGAATCACCTCATGTCTTTCACCATTCATAGTGATCGTAATATTCTTAGTGTAACAAGTTTTTGGATAGAAGGAATATTTTTGGTTCACTTGGTAACCTTTATATTGTTAGTGTAAGGAAGATTCTTAGTGTAACCTTTATATTGTGGTATTTTTGTACTATGAGGGGGTCGCGGGTGCTGAGCCCTGTGGCCAAGCCATGGGTATTCCCATGGCTTGGCAACGGACTGAGCACCCGCGGCCCCCTCACAGTAGAAAAATAGGAACCACCTCATGTTTTTCACCATTCATAGTGATCGTAATATTCTTAGTGTAACAAGTTTTTGGATAGAAGGAACATTTGTGTTTCACTTGGTAACCTTTATATTGTTAGTGTAAGGAATATTCTTAGTGTAACCTTTATATTGTTGTATTTTTGGACTTTGAGGGGGCCGTGGGTTCTCAGCCCTGTGGCCAAGCCGTGAGTATGCCCATAGCTTGGCCATAGGGCAGAGCACCTGCGGCCCCCTCACAGTCCAAAAATAGGAACCACCTCATGTTTTTCACCATTCATAGTGATTGTAATATTCTTAGTGTAACAAGTTTTTGGATAGAAGGAACATTCTTGTTTCACTTGGTAACCTTTATATTGTTAGTGTAAGGAATATTCTTAGTGTAACCTGTTAGAACCCTATATAATAGGGGAATCAGTTTTCTGACTAATATGTATCTATTTTAGGCATTATGTGTTTTTCTCATGATGCATGGCGAAGGTGGCAGATAATGCCCGACACTGACCAAGCATAAGATGAGTACTTGCGCGCGAGCTTCAAAGCGAGTTCCGGTGCATTTTTAGCAAAAAATTGTGAAGTGTTTGAAATGGAAAAATTTTTACTCTTGTGGGTAAAATGTAAGGTTGGGTTTATTAGCCTAATTTGGGTTTTTATAATCTATGTTTGGTGAATTTAGCAAAAATTGGCCCCTCGGCCTTTGCCTTTATGCAAAGTTTTATGAAAAAATTGACAAATATTTTTCCAAAAAATATTATTGGCCTAGGGCCAACCTCCGAATGCTCGACACCAAGGATAAGTGACATTTCATGCACCAACAACAAACACACAAGCCAACGCCAACACCAAACTCCAAAGCCCAAGCCTCGGGTTCACTTCATCAAACCATTTGGCAGCTATTGGCATATATCAATACCCATTTGTACTCTCTTCTCTTGAATATGGGATTAATTCCCAAAACTTTAAAAATGAAAACACAGAGTTACTCTGTGCACGCAAGATATGAGAATTGGAGAAGAAGAAAGACATACACATGCCATGGAAGATGAAGAGAAAAGAGAGGAAGAAAGTGACTGGGACCAAGCAAGTGATGGAGATGTAGCCGATGGTAGCTATACAAAAAGCGAAACAGATTGGGAAGATAATGAAGATTATGCAATTGTCATCACAGAAATTGATTCCTACCCTACTACATAAGGGCAATTGAAAACAAAAAATTCACCTGCAGGGCAGCTTTGGAGACCTAACTTTGGAAAGGGGGATTTCTACAAGACAACTCCAGCAGAAAATAATATTCCTGAAAGCAGAAAGAGCTCAATATCTGTGAATTCTCCTAGCCAACATTTTATTGATGGGGCGTACAGTCCCTCCAATCTTGGGAGATGGAGTTCACCAGATGCCAGAAATCCTCACATTGCTAGAGGCATTAAGGGATTCATAGAGTGGCCAAGGGGGTATCCAAAAGAACAATCTGAAAGCCAAGATTTTGGAAGCAAAGATGGAAAGCCAGAAAACCCAGCTGAGACATGTTTTAAAACAAAGGCACTAGGAACTGCAATTTTCCAGAGAGGAACACTGGATGTGCCTTTTTCATGGGTGGTGTTATTCATCATAAGAAAGAACGGGTCTTTAACAAGGTCGTTGTTGTTGTCAACTCAGGATTATTATTGATGGATGTTATGGGCCTACTTTTCCGAGTTGTGTTGCACTTTACACACACAAAATTGCATGTTGGATGATCAGAATTAGCCCTTTCAAGGTTTAGCAGTTGTGTTATGCTTGTAGCATATGTATTCTACCTTATCTTCCAGCTGAAGAGTCACAGAAATATTTATGACCCCATAGATTAGACTCGGGGAGAGAATGGAGGAGTTACAGATGAAGAGGAAGTTGTTGTGATAACACGCTCGGAAGAAATATCATGGCTTGCTATCCTGACTACTTGGATTTCTTTTCTCTCATGATATCTTGTAAATGTCATAGAGGGGGCATCTGAGTCTTGGAATATGCCAGTTTCTTTTACAAGTGTGATTTTTCTACCAATTGTTGGGAATGATGCAGAGCATGCAAGTGCTATAATGTTTGCTATGAAAGATAAGATGGACATCTCACTAGGTGTTGCGATTGGATCTTTAACACAAATAGCAATGTTTGTGATTCCCTTTTGTGTGGTGGTTGGTTGGATCATGGGAAAGTCCATGGATTTAAACTTTCAACTTTTTGAGACTACTACACTATTTATTACAATCATTGTGGTAGAATTTATGCTTCAGGAAGGTACATCAAACTATTTCAAAGGGTTAATTCTCATTTTATGCTACTTGATAGTCGCTGCAAGATTCTTTGTACATGTTGATCCTGAACACGATAATGATTAGAAGTGTGCTTCAGAATGGCTTGCGGGGTTCAGAGGTTGAGGTATATTATTATATTATGGATGGGATCTATATCAAATTATCCACGTGCAGTGCATAAGGAGAAAAGTGATCTTCTACCTGAGACTGAGCTCTTAGAGATTAGAAAATTAGAGTCTCAATGTTCACGGATGAAATTGTCTTCTCCACAATAGATTATTGGTAACCTGGACTAAGTGATTGAAGAAGAGTTGAAAAACTCACACACAAACCATACCCATCCATAGTAGAAGAATAAAATGTTGAGGTTGAAAGTTTTGGGCGCCCAAATTCTAGGCTACGGTGCTACCAGGTGTTTCCAACCCCTCTACATGCCTTTCAGTTCCAGCCACTGGTATTCCAAGGTTGTGAAAGCTAGTTCTAATGATGAGTTTTCTGAGCTTTGTCGCTTATCTTCGAGTTTGGATCATTATGTTCTCACTCAGCCGGAATTTATGCGGCGTCAAACCAACAAAATATATGATCAGGGGATCAAATTTTGCTCAAAAATTAAAAGTTCTCAGAATCACTTCAAACCTAATGATAGCGTAGGCCTCATCATTGCGAACCCAAAAAAACTCGTTTCATCTCAAACGGACGTCGGAAGAGAGAGCTATTGCAATCTGTTCGTCAAGTCAAACAGGCAAAATTTTTTGATGCTGACTGTACAGTCCGTACAATCCATACAGGTTGACTTGGGAGGACCATATGACCATACAGAAATGACATGGAAAGCATTTATTGGTTGACATTTGTCGAATCAGATGGTGACACGTGGCATTTCGTTGGCTAATGGTAAGGTGCCACGTGGCCCAATCATGGGCTGCCACGTAGCACCCCTTTATTGGTTCATGAGTCGTTATGTAAAATTAATGGGGTCCGTGGGGTTCGACCCCTGGACCTCCCCACCGCATAAGCTTTAACAATATTCTCCCAACTTTTGCACCGCCATTTGGTTCTTATTATATATATGTGTTTGATTCTATTTAAATTTGCACTATGTAATAAATGGTGGGGGGGATGGGTCGGAGCTTAGCCCCAACCCGCGGTCATTTGATTTCACATGTGACCATACCATATATGGTATAGCCGACAGTTGGAATGCGCGAAGTTCATATTACATAACCCATGGTTTTGTTTCCAAGCATACGACCATAGTACAATATATATGCGCGCGGGGTTTAAACATAGCCCTTGGGCGTATGCCTTTAACCATGTGACCCTAACCAGAGCGCGGGGGGAGTTAAAAAGTTGCAACGGTGTTAACCACTTTTTGCCAATGCGCGCTGTCACATGACATCATACGCCCAGGTGCTAGGCAGTTAGGGGCTGGCGCGCCCTTAACCGTCCTACGGTTTGCACTGTTGGCGCGGTTGCACCCAGTGCTGGGTTTTCACGCTTTAAATTGTGTGTGTGCCAGGTTCATTTGACAAGGGTGCAATTTGTAGATGTAGAGACAACAAGCTTGAAGAGGGAGAGTTCCAGGAGGCCTAGCTTCTTCGTTTTTCGATCGATTGAGGTGCCGAAAGAGCCCAAACAGGGGTTTTGGAACGCTTTGAAGCCATTGGAGCAGTCGGTTTGTCAGTTTGATCATTGTAAGACATGTTTTGGATAACTTTGAGCAATTAATAATAATGATCCATTGGAAGTTGGACCAGGAGATATAGCCCAAGAGAGGGGTGAACTCCTTTATCAAATTGTTGTGTTTATGTGCTTATGTTCATTGATTATGCTGTTGTCTATGTGTATTTTGCATAATTAATACTTTAATCTATGTGTTGCAAACTGATCCATTTGCTTTAAACACATAACATTTACATTGCAAATAATTTCAAGTTTTTCAAGTCTTCTCAATTTTAGATCAAGTTGGTATCAGAGCACTGGTTTTTGAAGACTTGATTGTTTGCAAGTTTTGTTTCTGATGCTCACAAGCTTGAAACTCACAAGAGGAGAAGGTCAACTTGTGGATACAAGTTCTCATCCGATAAGGAGGAATCATATTTATTCACCACAAGTTTCAGGGAGACATTCACCAAGCATGGCTCATGCAGAAAGTCATGAACGTGTTCCTGCCAAAAATGAAGATCTCAGAGAGGATGTCATGGAGCTGAGAGAGATGATGAAGATATTGATGGAAAGGTACATATTGTTGCAGGGTGAAGGCTCCAACCCTTCAATGCATAAGGGAGGCAGTGGTGACAAACCTCCAGATGGAAATAGAGGGAACAGTGCTTCTCCACCACCCTCTCCTCCATCATCATCATCTTCTTCTTCTTCTTCTACCAGTTCGAGACCTCTTCCGAATTCTCCAAAGGGGCATGGTAAAACTCCTTCACAAATTCCTTCATTAAAGCTTGATATAAAATTTGAATTGCCAATCTACAATGGAGAAGTTAATGCTGAGAAGTTAGATAATTGGATACATCAAATTGAAGTATATTGTAGAATACAGAAAATTCAAGATGATGAAACCAAAATTCAGCTTGCTTCGTTAAGATTGGATAGTGCAGCACTTATTTGGTGGGAATCCAAGACTCAAGAGGAAATGAAAAAGCATGGTAAAATTTTTCTTTCCTGGAATGATTTCATTATCGCAATTAAAAAACAATTTTATCCATTGGCATATAAACAAAAGGCAACTATGGAATGGCAGAATTTTAGACAAGCTAAAGGACAGAGTGTGCAAGGGTTTACTCATGAATTTAGGAGAAGGCTTTGGTTTTGGGAGTTGATTTGTCTTCTTAGGAAACTTTGCTCAAATATGTTGGGGCTTTAAATAGTTATTTAAGACATACTATACTCATGTTTAATCCTTC
>SNQJ01S0019270.1:312441-331762 GCA_010110895.2 Picea sitchensis | reverse complement strand
AATATAATTAGGGTTTGACCAATCCACAAAAGGGGATTTGGTCAAGTACAAAGCCCGACATGATCAATCCACAAAAGGGGATTGATCTGATGAATAATAACTCAATAATAAAAAAAAATACTCTTTACAGTTACAATATTTCAACACTCCCCCTTAACAAGAAGGGTATTCTACAGACACAACTCAATACAACATCATCAGGAGGGAGAGAGGGCAACAACATCAACAACATCTAGAACAATGACTGGCACATCTATAAATCATTGAAAGTTTTTTGCATTAACATTGTTCACATCATGGAGTTGGAGTAGCATCATCATACTCATCAGCATGAGGCTAAAGTAACATATTCAACATCTTTAGCATGAAATCTAAAATGGCATCATCATCATCATCTTCAGCAAGAAGATGAAGTGGCATCATCATCATCTCCAACAAGAAGTTGAAGTGGCATCATCATCGTCTGCATCAACATGGATTAGTATAACACTAATACATCATCATCATCAATAACAACACGAGGTTGATACAACATCATCAACAACAACATCAAAACACAAAGGTTGGAGTATCATGAACATCAACACTAAGCTGGAAATATTCAGCACAAAGTTGGCATCTCATCAACATCAACACTAAGCTAGAAATCTTCAACATGAAGCTGGCATCTCATCAACATCAACACGAAGCTGGAAATCTTCAGCACGAGGTTGGCATCTCAACAACATTGACATGAAGCTGGAAATCTTCACCACGAGGCTAGCATCTCAACAACATCAGCACGAAGATGGAAATATTCATCACGAGGCTTGCATCTCAACAACATCAGCACGAAGATGGAAATATTCAGCACAAGTTTGGCATTACATCAACATCAACATGAGGCTAGAAATCTTCAGCACAAGGCTGACATAACATCAACATTAACATGAGGTTGGAAATATTCAGCATAAGGTTGGCATCAACACTACTCCCCCTTTCGAGGGAGGTCCTTTCAAACTATACCAAGCTTGTCTCGAAAGTGCTCAAACTTTACATGAGACAAAGGCTTGGCCAACACATTTGCAACCTGCTCATTCGTGCCAACGTAATGGAGCTTTAAGGCTCCCCTATGCATCATATCATGAATGAAGTGATATGGGATCTCTATGTGCTTCGACTCATCATGGAACACATCATATTTATACAACTCTGGTTATCACATAGGATCATGGTGGCTTCCATCTCCAGATCAAATAGATCTGTCAACAACATCCGAAGCCATATGGCTTCACAACTAGCAGAACATGCAGCAATGTATTCTGCTTCTACCATGTTGAAATCAATACTTGATTGCTTCCTACTCTGCCATGAGATCATGGCTGATCCCAGACTGAAACAACATCCTGAGGTGCTCTTTCTGTCAGAGACAATTCCAGGTCAATCTGAATCGGTATATCCACTTAGTCTTAAGTCATGATCTCCATTGTAAGTAAGACCAAAATCCAACGTACCCTTAAGGTATCTCATCACATGGACACACTTGGGTTCTACCATAAATTGACTCAAGGTGTTCACAACAAAACATATATCTGGCATGGTGTTCGTCAGATACTTCAACGATCCAATGATCTGTCTGTACAATGTAGCATCAACCAATTCTGAYGAGGCGTCTACCAAGAGMTTCAACTTTGTTTTCATGGGTGTGTACATGGATTTACATTCCAACATGTCAAACATTTTCATTATTTCAACTGCATACTTCCCTTGGTTAAGGAAGATCTTCTCTGGGCTCTGTCAAACTTCAATACCTAAGAGATAATGCATTAGGATTTTTTTATTTTTATTTTTCATCAAACTCTGTAGCGAGCTTCTTTTGCAATATGTTATGAGTTTTTCTTCTCCAGTTAAGAATAAGTTATCCACATATAATAGCAACATCACTACCTCATCATTCATAACCGTGAAGTAAAGGTTAGAATCAACTTTACTTTTGGTAAAGCCCAAGCTCGTCAGGAAACTGTCAATTTTGCCATACCAAGCTCTAGGAGTTTGCTTCATCTTGCAAACATTAGTCTTTCTATATTTAACTTCAAATCAAATTTTCACATCACTTTGCATCAACCTAGTACACTTGTTCAACTGCAACTCAATCTATACAATCATATGCTAGCTCTATGTGCTTTCTGCAAAGCACTATCTCGCTCACTGCCTAAGAGTATGTCCTCTCCTCTTTTTGCAATTGTTCCTTATGGAACTGGGACTCTACACCTGCTTTGAAGCTGAGAATGACTACTTCATTCTCACTGTGGATGTTTAAATATGTGAGTAACTCTTGTATTCTATCACAACAACAACTTCATCTGAAACTGAGAGTGGCTCAATAACTGATACTGAAGGTAGCTCTTCTTCTTTCATGGAGGTAACTCTATATTTTATCATAGTCATGTCTCCATGACCCAACTAATGTATTGCACCAACTGCCACTCAATTTTAAATATGGGGATTTCTCCCCCTACATATCATACTATATATGAATCATGGTTGTTCTGGGTGTCTTCATGAATACTGGGACTATTTCTTCAATTACTGGAGTAGGTGTCTCGTCGTAGTCTTATCCCTCTTACTAGGAGAATCCTCTGGACACACATCAGGCTTTGTACATCTGCAACATGCTTGATCTGTTAGATCAATCTTAGAAGTCAATACTGACTTCTCTTCTAGTCTCACTGAAAAAATCCATATCCCAATCTTTCTGATTGGCTTCCTTCTTTGTCACTTAAACAAGGGAATCTTCCCCAGAGATTTCATATCTCTTAGAAGTTTTTGAAGCTACGATCTAGTCTTCTCATGGCATCTGTCTCCAAGTCCTGGAAGTTGTCTCTTCATCTGATCCTTTATGGGATCAGGCTTACTCTCGATTTATTCTGAGTCTAAAAGGACGTAATCATCTCTTATGGGGTATACTTGGTGTTGAATACCAAGTCTAAATATGAAAGGTTGAGTCAAACTTCAAACAAGTTATGCTTCCCCTCAAGGTGGCTTCATTATCCTTTGACCAAGTCTTATGTGAGTTCTTGTTCTAATGTTTGGTTACCTTTGGAGCCTTCTGCTCCATACAATCAATCTCCATATGAGATACTATGTATCTAAAAAATAGCTTCTTCTTCATTTTCTTTGGTACATGGATGTATATCGTCATGTACATAGTCTTTTTCTTGTCTCATCTAATTTGTTGCCTTCTACAACCTTCACTGTAGGGTTATCACATGTGACCTGAAACAAGGTCAACAAAATAACAAGCAAGAATAATACTCCTTTGATGATAATAAAACAATAGTATGAATAATCGTCACAGTAGCTCCTTTAGAGCTATCACTTGTGACCTGCCTGAAACAAAGATCAAAAGTAAGAAATACAATATGAAATGAGATCAACACTCTTCTAATGTTGTGATCAAACATTCCTCTATAGTAACCTGGAACCAACACAAGAAGTTTCTCCTAGAGGAGATGTTAGTTGTATCTGGTAAATGATTACATTGAGCATTTATCTCAATATGCTCACATGCTACCAAGCATAATACTTTTCAAAGACTGCTACCTCAACTATAGTGTTTACTTGTAATGGGGTAGTTATCAACTTGTCATGCGCAACTTTGAATCTTATCAACTTAATTAATCAAACCTGGAACCCAGAGTCTTGTCCTCGAGAATGAGTGTGTTTCTTTTCTTCCAAGCCTCCTTCACTCAAGATGACAAGTGTGTTCTTCAACCTGTCTTCTATACTAAGACAATATGCTATCTTGACAGAAGGTTGGGTTAGAGAATAAACTCTATGATCTCAACTTTAATCAATCTAGTACCTTGACTTTAATTTTGACCAAAGGTTAGTATGATGGTTATAGCTTCAACATGCAACTTAGATCAAAATAATGTCATAACAAATAGATGCATATCAGAATAATCAAACATGGGTTGCATTATTCGTCTGAATGTGTTGGATCTATGGCAAGAGATCCCTTCTCCTGCAAATACCCTTTAAAGCTTAACAATTTAAACATATGTGAGTACATACCTATGATAGTATTTGTAGGTAGTGGCACCATCTCGTAGCAGCGGTAATAATTACCAACCCTTTTAAAAACTTCAAGGGTGACTGCAACCGATACTGTAAGTGATACTTCAACTAATACTGCAACTGCAATTGATTCTGAAACTGCAACTGCAACTTAGGGTTTTATGAGGAAACCCTACTTTTTCAAACTTCAAATTTTGAAATTCTGATCCAGGGACGAGATGCAATGGGTTGAGGCAAGTTTGTTGGAGCTGTTAGATTTCAAAATTTTCAAGTTTTGCCCCTTGAAACGTGACCTGCGAAAATTTGGACTGGTACTTCTGCTACTGGTTATGGTTTCCTGGTTTTTCTGGTTTTCTGGTACTTCTGGTTTTCTGGTACCAGTAAAAACTAGGGTTTGACTTTCCAGAGTCTTTGTCCACTGAAAAGGTGCGCTCAATCTACCAAAAGATTCACTAGGGTAGAGCACACTTTTCTAGATGGTTTTTAGGCAAAAAATCCTCTCCAACAAAAAACCATAATTTTCTTGTACGACAACACTGACGTTTTTCCTTATCCAGTGAAAGATGCTCTCTTCAGCACAGTTTTGATTCCATGTTAAGTTTTGAGCTATTATTAGGTTTCTTTTCAATTTACTAGATAACAATAACATATGTAGGATCACTGAGAGAAATACAATCACAAGATACACAACATTTATCCCGGGAAACCCTCGTGGGGAAGAAAACCCAGCAAAAACTTCCTTAATATAGATAGCCAATACAATGCCAAGACAATAAACGAAAACACTAGAGAATATCCAACACTAAGCAATGTGTCTCTCTCTTCCTTCTTCTCCCAACTACAGCTACCAAACTTGCGCACTTGATGAGCGAATGAGTGAGTGAAAAAATGAGGCACTAGCCTCCTTTATTTATACTAATTGGCAAGTGCTGGAAAGGTGTCTCTTCACTGGGCAGGGCCAACTTCTCTTCTTAGTGGTTAAAACCACTTTAATTAGGCTTAGGGTTTGACTTCTTAATTAGCATAATATAATTAGGGTTTGACCAATCCACAAAAGGGGATTTGGTCAAGTACAAGGCCCGACATGATCAATCCACAAAAGGGGACTTATCTGATGAATAATAACTCAATAATAAATAGAATACTCTTTGCAATTACAATATTTCAACAATTGGATTTCGTTAAACATCCTAAGTTGATTTTGATGCAAGCACAACAACTATTGGCATGATATTGAGTCCAAAAGGAAGTCCAATAACATGCTTCAAGGAGAATTTGAATTAAACATAGAGGAAATATTTGACATGTGATGTGGAATTTTATGCTATCATGCGGGAATCAGAGCATTTGAGGCATTACTTGCCATAGAAGGAATTTATTTTGTACACATATATGACATTTATCAAGTTCCAGGTGAATTTGAATCAATGATATGTGAGATAGGTGGAATTATTATAGAGCTACACATATGTATGATTAAGCATAAGGCATTAAATGACAATAAGGTCACAAACACTCTAAGTAAAATAGTGATAATGTTAGAGATAATTAAGAATGGCACAGTTTGATTTAAGAATATGAAGGATTTTAATGAGTGCACCAAGGATTTTGCATAGGTCAAATAGATGTGTAGGAACTCGACATTACAATATAAGAAATGCAATTAGATTGTTTTTCCAAGATAGATCTTTGTTCAAGAAAAGACAATTGTATAACTCCAATGGCTCTATGTGAGAGAATTTGATAAGAGAGCTATGAAACGTTAGATTAGGAGGACATTTTGGGTGAGAGTACAAGACACAAGTTTTGTTGGGGAGAATATAACATAGGTTGAATATGATGAAGGATGTTGATAGGTTTGTGGACTGATGTAGGATTTTCTATATGGAAAAAAGAGTGAGTTATAACACAAGATTGTACACGTTATCTCCTATAACAAGGATGCCCTAGGAGGATAGTATGATGTATTTTGCACTTGAAATTTCATTAATGCAACATGGATGTGATGTAGCATTTGTTGTGGTTGACATGTTTTAAATATGATACTCTTTTTTCTTTGTAGGAAAACCATTGATGTGAGTTATTATGTGATGCTTCCCTTTGAGGAAATCATGCAAACACATAAATTACGGAAGACAATCACACAACAGAGAAACATGATATTTTTTAGTCACTTTTGTAGGACACTATGGAAGAAGGTAGGGACAAAGGTGCATTTTAGTCCTTTGGATCAATAGACAAACATTGTTCACAAACAATGGGATGAAGTTTTGGTGCGCCCAAAGTTCTAGAATTATAGCTTTGTAAGCCATTGAATAGAAAATTCACCATTTAAGGCAGTGTATGAATTGAATACGAGAGGAGATGAAGACTTAATTGGTTTTATAGTTGACATGAACATGAGCGATAACACAAAACTTTTGTATTGTAGATTGAGAATGTGTGTGCACATGTCTAGGAAATATTGAAGGAGAAATGCATGTGTATTGCATGAGGTATTAATAACATGTCAAGGAGTATATGAGATATGAGTTTTATGAATTTGGACATCAAGTGATGGTATAGTATTTTGAAGTTGGAGATGAAGGGAGGGTACACTCTAGGAAGGAGTGTTATCTTAAAGGAATGTACAACAAATTGAATGCAAAGAAGATTGAACCATGCATGGAGTAGGGGAAATTTGGAGACAATTCATACGAGGTTAAGTTGCTAGAGGAATATGACATGTCATATATATTCAATGTTATAGAATTGTATGAGTACTGGGAAGGAAAAATCATGGATGAAGATGATGAAGTAGAAGAGAAAAGTGGTGAGGTAGATTAGAGGATGTAGACACCGAAGAAGAAACTAGAGGAAATTTAGAAAAAAATGGAAGAGAATATCCGAAGTACATAAAATGCCAAGAACAAGCAATGCTCGATGAAGTGGAGGAACATGCTACATAGAGATAATATGAAAACATGTCGAACATGCATGTATAAGAAAATGTCATGCCAAACGAAATTGTATGCAAATGTCGCACCCCTCGGAAGTTGACGTATCAACTAACCACATCGAGGTCCGCAAAGCTTTTGGTGTTTCATCTTTTGGCGTTAGGGTTTTGGATGTTTAGGGTTTTCTCATTGATGATTTATGTTAAAAGGCATTTCGGCCTCTTTGTAATTAGGTTCTTGTGAATTAGCATAGCTGACACATCTCTCTCTTTGTAGATAATATACCACCATTCTAGCTATCTTCTATGCTTTGCATTTTACAATCTTTTGTATTTTAGACAATCATTAATAGAATCTGAGTTTTATTGTATTACTGTGTTTCTTGCAATATATTTGTGTATTTCATTGTTATATCTCTATTTTATCTCTACCTTCGTGTCATTCTCAATATAATCCTGATCAATGGTATCATAGCAATCTGCCCTTTGTTGTTTCTATGTGCATGTCCCCGATGAGATCGCGCTACCGAGAGTTGGGTCTCAAACTAGTTGAGCTTGGGGAAGAACATTCTCATCGACCCAAGCAACCTCCCATGGCATAAGAAAAGAGAGATGACGGAGCAAGAGATCCTATCAAACTATTTCTCAAGGAATCCCTCACACAATAGAGGAACGAGATTATGGATAATTTCTCCTAGATCCTTCGACGATTGTCAACAACAACGAAGGCACCTTCAACTAGCAGTCACTTCGGAGGTGCGATGCCCTTTAAGGTACAATTTAAATTTGATATTCCTTTATTTGAAGGCCATATAGACACCGATGCTTTCGAAAAATGGTTAAGTCTTCTATAGGGTTATTTCTATGTCCAAAATTTTCCAACAGTGAAACAATCACCTTCGCTCTCCTTAAGGCCCTTCCCCATGTCAGATATTGGTGGGAGACTTACTGTGAGAAACATGTCGAACATGAGTCTGCAATTTTGGGCTAGGACCCTCTTGGGTGACTTTTGTTGATTCCCTTAAGGAGAAATATTACCCTGTTGGAAACGATGATGACCAGTACATGAGATGGAAAACTTTGCGTCGGGAGAGAGACGAGACGGTGTTGAAGTACACCAACATCTTCCATACCTTATGCACAAAGTTGGGTATTAAAGACTTCAAGTGACAACTGGTTCTAAAGTAACGCAATGGTCTACATGAGTACATCCAAACATATATGGAGTTCATAGACATCTCCTCACTGGGAGGCGCTTACAAATTTATTGTCAAAATCAAGTATAAGTTCAAGCAAAAGAAAAAGCGGGATTTTGGTTCTACAAACCCATCGCAACAGAAGCCCAATAAAGGTGGTACTAACTCCTAGGGAAAAGGAGAGAGCAAGGATGGCCAGCCCCGAGACAACTAGTCCAGGCCATCAACAAAGAAGGGTAATAGGAAGTCGAATAAGGACACTAGAAAATGGTGTGAGTTCCAAAAAAAACCTTGCCACAATACTAATGAATGTCGCTCCAAAAAATCATTATTGGGTGAGACGAAAGTCTCAGGGTTGGATGTCAACTTAGAGCTTGATTCAGAACTAGAAAAGGGAAAACAAATCATTGACGCAGAACCCAATGTCACCATCATTACCATAAAAATCCAACTAGAGGAACCTGAAGAAGGGGAGTGCCTCTTCCACTCACAAATGTGGGTGAAGGGGACCCCACGTCATTTCATTGTTGACAACAGTAGCCAGAAGAACCTAATCTTAGCAAAGGTCATCAAAAGGTTCAACCTAACAATGACGCCACACCCTCAACAATACACCATCCGTTGGCTCAACTAGGGACAAGACATTGACGTTAGCCAACAATGTCGCCTGCACTACAACATCAAACCCTTTAAAGATGAGGTATTGTGTGATGTTTCCCCCCTTGAAGTTTGTGATGTTTTGTTGGGACAACCACATATGTGGAAGCGTCATGTTGTTTATGAGTTTAGGCCTCGTAGTGCCATTATTACTCTAGGAAGTCAATTGTACAAGGTATCGAAGGCAGTTGCAACTATTGTGGTCTCTCTAATCTCTGCGAAGCAGTGCAAAAAGATGGTCTCTCATAATGAGAGATTTGTCCTCTTTATGGCTCAATTGGGAGGTGAATCGAAGGTCACTACAACCGCAAAAACCTCTGCATAGGGTCTTTCTATACAACACCAACAGATGGACAAGATAGTAGAAGAGCACAAAGACATCTTTGCCTCACCTACCATGGTGCCTTTGCATTGTCAGGTAAACCACTCAATTGATTTCACACCTGATGCTCCTCTGCCTAACGACCATGTACATAGATGTTTTGTTATGGGGAATAAAGAAATAAAATTCTAGATCCAAGAACTAATTCTGAAGGGCCAAGTTAGACCAAGTTGCTCACCTTACGGGAGCCCAATTGTTCTAGTACAAAAGAAGCATGGTGACTATGTACTGATTACGGGGCCCTGAACAAGATCATAGTTAAGAACCAGTACCCAATCCCTCTGATTGATGATCTTCTCGATCGGCTCAAGGGAGCCAAAATTTTCAGTAATATTGATCTAAAGTTAGGCTACCACCAGTTGTCGATAAAGCAAACTAATGTATGGAAGACAACCTTCAAGTCTAAAGGTCTCTTCGAGTGGTTTGCCATGCCTTTTGGATTGACTAATGCCCCAACCACATTCATGCAGATGATGTTTGATATATTAAGGCCATTCAGAAATTCCTTTGTGGTTGTATATGTAGATGGCATCCTCGTCTTTATCAAAACCTGGGAGGAACATTTGGAGCACATTCAACTCGCCTCGGGCACCCTGTGACAACACAAGTTATATGCCAATTTGGAGAAGTGTTCCTTCGACATGCAAAGAATCCAATATCTGGGACACATCATTGATGAGTAGGGTGTGCATGTGGATCTATCCAAGATCCAAGTCATCCACGATTAACTGGCCCCGAAGACACTGACCGAGCTCTGTAGCTTCTTAGGCCTTGCCAACTTCTACCACAGGTTTGTGTTGGGGTTCCATCAAATCTCTTAAGCCCTAAGTCAGGAGACCAAGGGTAGACTCAAGGCCAAGTTTGTTTGGACCATGTCCCAGCAGAAAGCATTCGAGGATTTGAAATCCTGCCTCTGCTCAACGCAAGTCCTTATTCTACCAGACCTACAACAACCATTTGAGAATGAGACAAATGATTCAGATTATGTTATCGATGCAGCCATCATTCAGCATGGGCATTCAATGGCCTATCATGATGAAACTTTATTTGATGTTGTTCGCAGATACCCCACTTATGACAAAGAGATGTAATTCATTATGCATGCATGTCAAAAGTGGAAGCATTACATTATGGGGAAGGAAACAATCATCTACTTTGATCACATGCCTCTACAATTCATGCAAACAGAAGGAAAGTTACGGAATGGCCACCATAAGAAGTGGTCCATGTGCCTGCAACAATTCCACTTAAACATCAAGTACAAGAAGGGAAACACCAACCATGTCACAAACTACCTCAGTTGACCCCCGATTGTAGCATTAACCATAGTTCTTAACTCATGTGGGCATGAGACGTTTGGGTGGCCACAATTATACAATAATGACTTTGAATTTGTTGCTACCTATCAAACATTGAGCATAGGAAAACTAGTTCTAGACTTTCATCTCTAAGATCGACTGTTGTACCATCTGAGCCATCTATGGGTTCCTTCAAGCGAGCGTGCAAATCATATATGGGAATCTCATTACATTCGGGTGGCAGGACACTTTGGTGTGGACAAAACAATGGAAGTACTACAGAAGAATTTTTTTTAGCCAAAGCTTTGACAAGATGTTTGCCAATACATCAGATCTTGCACAGCTTGTGCCATTGCAAACCTGCCATCAAGAAATAATGGCTATACACCCCTATGCCTACTCCCGATAGGCCTTGGGAGTCCATATATGTGGATTACATGTTTGATCTATCTTCAACTAAGCATGGGAATGATTGTGTCTTCATGGTTGTTGATCGATTCTCTAAGATGGCAGTTTTGGTACCCTGTAAGAAGAGCATCACAACTGAGGCCACCGCTAAGCTCTTTTTTGAACATGTTTGGGTTCATTTTGGGTTCCCATGGACCATTATTTTAGATCGAGACAATAGGTTCCTGAGTACTTTTTGGTCCAACCTATGGTTGACGATGGAAACTAGGCTGACCAAATATATTTCCTTCCACCCACAGACTGATGGAAAAACATAGGTTGTTAGGTAGCTAGAGAGGTAGTAGTGGGGGCCTAGAAGGCCCATAGTGATAATAGTGGAGGCCATTCAATGTAAGGTGGACTAAGTCCACTATATTATTAAATAAGGCCCGCTATGGTAGTTAGATATAATAAATGTAAGAGGACTTCTTAGAAGGTTATACTTCTAGAAGATTCCTCTTATAGAATGTTCTTAGGTGATGGTAGCACTATATAAAGAGGTTCAAGAAATGTAATGGGATATGAAGAAAATTATTGTATTTGGAGCGGTAGCTCAATAGGAGGATGCCCCCTCGAAGAGGCAAGTGAACAGGAGAGGATCACTTCCATAATAGGATCCATTGTATGGTGTTGTCTTACCTCAAGGGTTTGATAGTAATAAAGGATATTTTGAAACTTCTAGAAGTCATCTTGCATTTATTATATCTAACTGCCCATTTATTATATCTAACTACCATAGTGGGCCTTATTTAATAATATAGTGGAGCTAGTCCACCTTACACTGAATGGCATCCACTATTATCACTATGGGCCCTCTGGGCCCCCACTACTAACTCTAGGCCTCCGCTACTTCTTAACAAGTGGTATCAGAACACTTTCCTTGGCAGACATTGTGGGAAAATATTTTTTTATTTTAGCAGATTTTTTTTTCGGAGAAGAAAAAAGAGGGTTGCGATATTCCATAAATTTTCAGTATATTTCTGTGCAAAATTTATAGAAACAGGTTGTAGATCTGAGCTCCTCTCAGAAAAAAAAACCCAAGTTAAAAGAAAAAATCGTCTGAAATGGAGTTCGGGAAGTCAAAATATTGAAGTTTTAAAATCTGCAATTTTTCAAGGGTTTTTCCACGGACAACGACGCAATTTGTTTATTTATTTTTGTAGTAGGTGGAGGCCGAATTTGCTCAAACAAATTACAAATCTGAGTTCCTCTCACAATTTCATGCAATTTAAAAAAAAAACATCTGTTGAAACGGAGTCCAAGAAGTGAAGTTAAGAGCATTTTAAATTCAACAGTTTTATAGGGTTTTTCCAGAAAAAAAACTGCAATTTTCTACCGTAACTTATTGTTCTATTTTTTTGGTTTTTTCATGACGGTTGCGGGACCAAAGAGTTCATAGGATGATTAGATTGATATTTCCTCTCAAACCCTCAAAGAACTTCTACAAATTACTGAAGCATTCAAATCTCAATTGTATGGCACATTGGATGTTAGATTGCATGACCTTGCAAATGGCCTCAAAGATAGTTTTCGTAGTATTCAAGATTCATTGGATAACATGCAGGAGAGATTTCTTATGGTGGACATCAGGGATGAATATAATCAATAAATATATGCTTGTTATGATTTTGAGGCCGATTGTGATGATTGGTATATGGATAGTTGTCAATTCTGGGATGACGACCACTTTCATATTTTATTTGATGACTCTAATCCACCTTCTGTAGAGAGCATCAATGTGACAAATTGAGAGCCAATGATTATTACCAGTGTCCATCCTACGTATTCTACAGTGGTATTATTCCTTCCAGATTCTGCTACGACCATTTTCCACTATGTGGATGGATCTTCTTATTTGGATCCACATGACAGGTGTCAGTCTTTGGAGCATCATTTTGAGTTGGTTATTGGGTTCCAAAATTTTCCACGGGGAGTTCACAAGAGCCCTTGGACATGGGACCCGGGCTTACAATGGTGGTTGGACTACTTCAACATGGTGGCTTTCCTTTCTATACGGGACCTTGGTTCTCCTATCTTCTTCGGCATTATGATCCACAATTATCCATGGGACCTTGGTTCTCCAGTCTTCTTCAGCATTATGATCCACAATTATCCATGGGACCCTGGTATATGGTTGTACATCAAGCGTTGAGGACAATGCTTTCATAAGGGGGATGGAATGTTAGGTAGCTAGAGAGGTAGTAGTGGGGACCCAGAGGGCCCATAGTGATAATAGTGGAGGTCATTCAATGTAAGGTGGACTAGGTCCACTATATTATTAAATAAGGCCCACTATGGTAGTTAGATATAATAAATGGGTAGTTAGATATAATGAATATAAGAGGACTTCTTAGAAGGTTCTACTTCTAAAAGATTCCTCCTCTAGAATGTTCTTAGATGATGGTAGTACTATATAAAGAGGTTCAAGAAATGTAATGGGATATGAAAAGAATTATTGTATTGTGAGTTGTAGCTCAATTCTAGGATGCCCCCTCGAAGAGGCAAATGAACAGGATATGATCCCTTCCATAATAGGATCCATTGTATGGTATTGCCCTACCTCAAGGATTTGGTAATAACAAAGTGTGGTTTCTTCTATCTTGCTCTGTGGATATATTGTGTATTTAGTATTTGTGGTGATTATATTTGTAGATCTATTCAGGTTCTTAACATAGGTGGTCAACAAGAGGATAGTCCATATCCAGAGAATGTACAATTCAAAACATCCACGCACATGGGATGAGAGGCTTCCTTTTGTTCAACATAGCTACAATAGAGTCTTCCATAAATCTATTGGGCACAACCATTTTAAGATGTTCTTGGGGTTCCAACCATTGGCCCTCATTGACGTAGCTTTGCCCATTGGAGCTGCACAGGAAGAGTCCTCCCACGCTTAGACCAAGGCTAATCGACAAACACAATTTTTTGAGCGAATCCAACACAATCAACAACAACTTCACAAGGTTTTGCAGAAATTCAATGCCAAGTACAAGTAGTGCCACGATTAACATCAAGTTCCACACAATTTTCAACAGGGAGATAAGGTATGGTTGCATTTGCAAAAATAGTGCCATAGGACCCTATTGGAATTTTCGTCCACTCTGTTACGGGCCTTACACCATCACCAAGGCTATCGGTGAGAATGATTTTGAATTAAATATTCCCCCTTTCCTTAACTTGCACTCGGTATTTAATGTGGAACTGCTTCACCCATATTTTCTACCTCTCCTGGACACTTCAGATGCATCCGAGTACTTGGGCCTTACACAAATTGATCTGGGATATTTTCATAGAAGTGACTTATAAAAAATTGTATTAAATGAGCATACATTAAAGTGCACCATAAAGAAGGAAAAGTTCAATAATGAAGATACATAAGCATCAAATCTGAACACAAAAACTTGATAACGAAGTTCGTCCCTAGTGTACTACGTCTCCCAGTCCTGCTCTCAAATGGGTAGGGCTTTTTATTAACTTAACAAAAGAATTTGGAAAAATACATAAGTATACCCCATTCTGGAATTAAGCTGCAGAAGCTTTTCTCATATCAGAAAACAAACAACACCATTGAATTCGTAGCGTCAAATTACCCAAAAATGATTGTCTCCACGCCTCAATCTGAATCTTGCACTCCTAGGCCCATGAGAAATCTCATCTCGGTTTATGTGCCTACAACCTCCAATTAATTCATTGTACTATGTCACATATATCAAGTGATACAACATCCAAATCCACTTCATCAATCAACTTTGAAGCAATAGCAAATATGACCCTACATTGCTTCGTGACATTAAGTTTTGCTTTATCACATACCCAACCAAGAGGATAAGGCTTTGGATGTGGTTTAGTTTCAAGACCCATCTTTTTGACAAGTGCTTCAGATATCAAGTTTACTTGGGAACCCAGATCAAATAGTGTATCTATCTTAGTGTGCTTAGATACAACTCTTATATGAAATAATTCATTCTTTTTTCTTTCATCATCATGAGATTCATTATTGGAATTTGAACTAGCATGAAGGGAATCGTTACCTTGTACTCCAACCGTTGTGATCTTTCCTTCGTCTCCTAAATCGGAACCAAGATCTTGTTGCACTGTAACAACGGTCTTTGTCTTCCCCTTTCCATTGAACTGCTTCGATCTCTTCTCTAGATGTAGTTTCCAACAATGTTCATCATCGTGACCATTCTTCTTGCATTGAGTGCAATATGGTCTCCCTTATTCTCTCTTTACAACAATGGTCCTTTTGTCCTCACTTTTAAACTTCTTAATCTGCTTATGTGGGAAATTGGAAGGTTTCTTTGTGGGATCTTCTTGAACATGATTTCCCCTGTTCTCAAGGTGAGTGGCTTGCACACAAACTTCGTCAAGACTGGTGGGGTTAAACAATAGCAAAGTATGATGAATATAACTGTGAAGTGCGCCAATATACTTCATCAAAGTTTCATAATAATCCAAATGAATGTTTAATGCAAGAGCTTTATTCCTAAATTCTTCCGTGAAACTTTGTACAGTTTTACCTTTACTTTGTCTTAAAGTTTTCCATTCCATCATTGATTTATGTAAATAACCTAATGGATAAAATTGCTTCCTTGTCTCTGATTTAAATTCCGACCACGAGGAAAGAAGATTACCACACTTACTTTTGTCCTGAAGTTTGCTCTCCCACCATACGAGAGCGGTGCCCTCCAGCTGAAGAGAAGCCAATTGCACTTTAACTTCCTTTTCATCAATCTGTTGGAAATGACAATATACTTCAACCTGTCGGATCCAATTATCTAGCTTTTCAGGATTAGCATCTCCATTAAACATAAGTAAAGCAAATTTTACATCAAGATTTAATAATGGTTTCTTAAAAGAAGCTTTACGGCTAGAATGATGAGAATGATGAGAATGCTCCAAGGAAGAAGAGCGAGAACTTGATGGTGAAGATGAAGGCTCATAAGGTTCTCCTCCAACCCCTTGATTCACTGAAGCATTATCATCAGCTTGTGCTTCCTTTTTCTTCCCTTTCTTCTTCATCCACTTCACGTAGTCTCCATACATTCGCTCGACCGTTTCTGACATGTGGTAAAAGACCATGTGGAAGTTTTTCTCATGTTCATCACACTTGTCTTCTTCTGCCATTTTCTTCCTTTGGGATGCACGACCAACTTCGGGATTGAAAGTCTTAAGAGTTTCTTCACCCTGCTTATGCTTGGCCCTAGTACCAACAATTCAAGTCAAAGATGATTGCTCTGATACCAACATGATCCGAGATCTTTTCATCGAAGTGACTTATAAATAATTGTATTAAATGAGCATAAATTAAAGTGCACCATAAAGAAGGAAAAACTTAACAATGAAGAGACATAAGCATACAATCTGAACACAAAAACTTGATAATCGAGTTTGTCCCTGGTGGACTACGTCTCTGGGTCCTGCTCTCAAATGAGTAGGCCTTTTTATTAACTCAACAAAAGAATTTGGCAAAATACATAAGTATACCTCATTATGGAATTAAGTTGTAGAAGCTATGCTCGGATCAGAAAACAAACAACACCATTGAATTCGTGGAGTCAAATTACCCAAAAATGACTGTCTCCACGCCTCAATCTGACTCTGGCACTCCTAGGGCATGAGAAATCTTGTCTTGGTTTTTGTGCCTACAACCTGCAATTAATTCACTGTACTTCAGCTCGAAAAATGTGCTTGATCGTACCGTCAAGCACCCCCCCTTTCTTTTATCTGTGGGAAAACTTAGCATTTAAGTTAAATGTTGGGCAGACTAACTAACAAAGTCGTTTGGCTCAACAGTTGGCGGATGTTATGTAAGGCATNTTGGTTAGGGGGAGGTCCCGGGGTCGAGCCGCGGGCCTCTCCTTTTGAGCTTATAATTATAACAATATATATATATATATATATATATATATATATATGTGGTTTGAAACGTCACTAAGTTTGGATTTGACATTTGGATTTGTCGGAGTTGGAAGTTTGGCCACCATATTTAGCGGGACCTCCGCCATATTTGGTGGGCCTTTTTTTATTTTTGAAAATTTGGTTACAAGCCCTCATTGGGCATTTTCCCACTACCATGTGGTAGCCCATGACTGAGCCACGTGGAAACCAACCATTGGCCCACGTCATTCACATGTACAGTCACCCTACCACATCAGCCTACCATGTATGGTATGGATGCCACATGTCTGCCACGTCACGTACGGACTGCCACATGGCACTTCCTCATTGGTCCACATGTTGACTGAAAAATGTCGAAAATGAGTGACAAGTGGCAGCCTCTGGTGCTGCCATGTCACCATGCTAACGTCAACATGACATGTATCGTTCTCTACGTATTCCACATACACTGTACGAACGATGATGTCATTTGTACTGATGTTGATGTCAATAGTACGGATGTTAACTCATCCTTGCTCACTGGGCTAGGTTGACCAAAACTTTGACCGCAAATATCTTTTGATTCGTAACTCCGTTTGAAGTGTCGTTTACGTCGTTGGAAATCCTACAACACGCTCTTCGTGATGATGTCATTTTCACTAAGTTTCAAGGACTTTGAATTTTTGCCCTTTCTCTGTCTGCTGAGGCCATTTTGAGCTTCATGAGTTGCTTCTGCAAATTCTGAGTTGTCCTTAGTCTTCTTTGGATCCTTTTTGGATCATAAATCAATCTCGAATGCATTGAACAAGCAACAGTTGATCAAATCATGGACACAAAGACGAAGGGCACCTGCTAGCAAGACATCCAACTCTATCAGGTTGTTAAAGCATGACAACTTCTTCACTAGGGAAAGTGGCTCACAAGGAGTTAAATTCAAGAGAAGTTTTCCCATACGATGAAGGAACTTCACGCAATGGGGACCATTACTTCCTAAGGGGGGATGTATGGTCTCTACCCCAGAGCCTTATAAAACGCAAGTTAAAATAGAGGATAGATAAATGTTATCCTGTACAATTTAATCATCAACATATAACAATTTAATATTTTTGCAGAAATTAAATTTATTAACAGCATGAAGATAAATTACATAACAACCACATAACACAGCATATTCAATAACTTAATGATAACCACCTGAAATCATGAAAATACATACCTTTGTCTGATGTTGTTTCTCCAATCTCCGTCTGTCCTCGTTGCTGCTCTGCCCAAACTCTGCCCAAAACCGAATCTTTACTCTCTGCCAACTAAAAACAGAGCCTATCCGGCTCCCTAACTCTAGGATTTTGTGAGGATTCCTGGCCCCCGAGCCCAAAACTCCTAGCAACCTAGTGCACCCCTGTAACAGTCCACCCAAACTCCAAACCATAACAATATCACAGATAGAAAATACAGTCCCTGCTCTCAAAATGCTCCCTTTCCCCAAAATTTCAAAAGTCCCCCTTTTCGAATACCTTTGTTGATCCGAAATCGGATCCAAAAGCCTGATAGGGCTTGAAAAATGCTCAAAAATGAAAGTGCTCGGAATCTGACGAAACCAATTCCATTGCGTTTGTCTCGTCTTCCCGATTTTGGCGATATATTTACTTTGTCAAATAGGCTCCGTATGCGAAAGTTATCACGTTCTGATCGGAAGCCCAAACAGGAAAAAAGTCAAAGGTCAACTGGTCAAAAAGTCAACGTTGATGACATCAGCATGATGACTGTGTAGGTTGACATGGAAATATGGCAGTCAACGTGGACGAATCAATGGTTGACACGTGGCATTCATCGGTTGGATGTAGAGGTGCCAAGTGGCCCAGTCAAGGGCTGCCACGTGGCACCCCGGTATTGGTCTATTTGGTTTTGGCTTGTTAATCAAAAATTTTGGTAGTCGACCGGATTCGAACCGTGGACCTCTCCACACCCAAGCGCCTTCGCAAAGTCCCGCTCAACCGACATGCCACCGTTTATTGCTTGTTATATATATGAATTGATTTATATTTAACTTTCGTATATGTTACAATTGGCGGGGGCTCAGGCCGGGGCTTAGCCCCGACCCATGGTCGTTTGATTTTGGTATGTGACCATGCCCTATGTGAAATGGGGGCGCGGGTTTCAAATGTGGTTTTAAACAGTTTTTACAATGGGTTTAGCCACGGTTCTGTACACTTGCCATGCGACCGGGGGCCGATCCAACAGAGCGCGCGAAAGGGGTGGCCCGCGCTTAGCCTTTGGGCTAGCGCGTGGCCACATGGAACCATATGACCTTGCCAAGAGGGGCACGCGCTCAGGAAAGGGGGCTAGGCCCGATTTATAGTTACAAAGTGGGTTTTCTAACTGATTTTGGGTTTTTAATTAATGTTAAACCTATTTTTAATGGTTTTTATCCATTTTTGGGAGTTATTGGGAAGTTTTGGAGCCTAAT
>SNQJ01S0019270.1:300535-312431 GCA_010110895.2 Picea sitchensis | reverse complement strand
ACAACTCACTTGCTCATTCTCTTACGAGGCAAGTTGCAATTACCAGTTGGAGAGAGGAGAAGAAGGGTGGCGCATCTCTGGGGGAGGACTTTCTGTATTGGTTTGAGTTATCTCTTGAACATTGTGTAAGCTATTTATGATAATGAAGTTTTTGCTGGGTTTTCTTCCCCTAGAGGGTTTCCCAGGATAGATGTTGTGTCTCTTGTGGATGTGTATTTCTCAGTGATCTTGTTCTTATTATGCTCTTATCTTATGAAATGCAAAGAACTATAATAATGGCATAAACATTAACAAACCCCTCGTGGGATTCTCTCTACACGACTTGCGTAGCCTAACTCGAGCACTGGCTTGAATGTTGTGTTGTGTTGGCTTGAATGTGGCTGAAGCACACACTCGTATTTGGCGTTGGTGCTCAGGTTCTGGATTGTTTGTTGTGGTTGTTCGGTCTCTATTGACTTGTTTGTTGTTGCAGGTGCCTGGTTTTTTTTTAATTTTATTTTTTTGTGAGTGAGAGACTGAAGCACACTGTTAATATATCATGTATTGCCAAGATTTTGCAGCCCTGTCTGTCGTTTTGCCCGTTCTTGATTTTCTTGCATTTCGCTGTAAACCGTCGCCATTTGCCTTATTACATTGAAGAAGTTGGCTCTGGTGTGCGCATCCGTGAGTTGAAGTGGAAGCATCTTTATCTTCAACTCTCACTTGAACAGTCTGAGTATTGTCCGAGTGTCGTTCTTGCTAAAATCTTGTTCGTATATATAGTATCCAGGTCGCCCTTCTCTCTTTCTTTACAACCCTAAGGTTTTTATTTTATTTATTTTTTTAGATATATTTTTTTCCTTTGTACAGCGCGCAGGCTTCCCCTTTGTTTAACGCTTAGTAGGCTCCTCCTTCGGTTTAACGTATGGCGTTCACTCGGTCTCTGTTGACTTGTTTGTTGCGATAGCTCCTGGACTTGGTCGGATGCCCCTCTTGTGACCTTGCGTTGCCTCTGGCGCTTTGGTCAGCGGTTGGGATTTAACGCGGGCTCCTCCCCTACAATTTTGTATGCGTGGTGCACTGTTTTGTCCCTTGTGGGCTCCTCCCTTGATCTTGGATTGGGCTTTGGTCTACGGGCTTGGTTCTGCGGGATGAGACATGTGGAATGGTAAGGGCCTAGTGCTTGCACTTGTCTTCGGTGACTTGTTTGTTGACTTGTGGTACTCCGCAGATGTGTTGTTTGTGGCCTTTGGTGCCTATGGCTCCTCCCCGTGGCTCGATGCATGGTCTGGGTGTAGTGCACCATTTTGTGGTCTCCTTCCCTTGGCTTGGCACTTGTATTAAAGCGTTGTCATGTGGCCTTGTCCTTGGGCTTTGATGACTGTAATAGTTGGGCGTTGTTGTCCTCGGGCTTTGGTCACTGTAATAGTTGGGCGTTGTTGTCCTTGGGCTTCACTGCATGGTCTGGGTGAATTTTGGAAAAATGGATTGGGCAACAGCGAGCAATTTTCCATTGTTTATTCTTTTGGTTTGTAGTTTTCCATGTGATTCTTGGTGTAGGGTCATAACATATGTGCTCTTAATGTTTGAGGAAGTTCTGTGTTGATACTTCATTGCCGAGTAAAAATACAAAATGACATCATTACATATATAATTAGTTTACTTCTCCTAAGTAATTCACATCCCGGTACTGGTTAGCTAGAAGCATAGTTGCGCACTATGTGACAGGAACTTTTGTTGAACAAGTCGAAGGTTGGAGTCTTGTTGGAGGACATTGGTTCTGTTGGTAGAGAGGAATTTGTAAGAGAAAAAGTATGTCTTGCCATCTTCCGGTCATCGGATCAAATCCAGTAGGTCGAAATTTCTGTTTTTATTTATTTATATATTTGTTTTGTTATTATATATATATATATATATATTAAAATGGTATCTAATATAAAATACAGTAATTTGTTAGAATGGTTACGATATGATAGGTGTAGATCTAATCTGGAAGCATTGAATAAAATCATGAAGGAGTATGGGTGTACCCAACCAGCTCATAATTTATCTCGTCGAACTTGGAGATATGGACGAATATATGAAGATGGCTTTATGAAGGCATTGCGGACCAAAAATTGTACAGAATTGTGTTGTATACAAACGCAATTAGTGATCCTGCTCGACCACAAGGGGATTCAGATCCCATGGCGGTTACAGCTTTGAAACTTGGAGGTGGGCCTCTGCCCACCATTTTTTTTTTATTATTATACAAATTTATATGTGTGTGTGTGTGTGTATATATATATTTGTTCTCTGTTTTTTTTTATTATAGTTCTTCCTTATATTTCAATATACACATGAATTTATCTATTGAAAAACAAGTGTTTAAAGTTTGCTTCTTCTTATTTTGGCTTGCAGGCTAGGTGGAGCTGGAGCTTGGCCCATATTTATATCTAATTACAGATTATTTAGGGTTGTTTAATTTCTGTGTGGGTATAGTTCCATTCCTAAATTGGGTAGGTGGGTAGGCCCTGGTCCAAGTTTTTTAAGCCATGGCTGTGATAGCATGTGTAAGGTCTCTACCCCAGAGTCTTATCAAATGCAAGTTAAAATAGAGGATAGATAAATGTTATCCTGTACAATTTAATCATCAGCATATAACCATTTAATATTTTTGCAGAAATTAAATTTATTAACAACATGAAAAAAAATTACATAACAACCACATAACACAGCATATTCAGCAGCTTAATGATAACCACCTGAAATCATGAAAATACATACCTTTGTCTAATGTTGTTTCACCAATCTCCATCTGTCCTCGTTGCTGCTCTGCCCAAACTCTGCCCAAAACCGAATCTTTCCTCCCTGCCAGCTAGGAACAGAGCCTATCCGGCTCCCTAGCTCCAGGATTCCGTGAGGATTCCTTTCCCCCGAGCCCAAAACTCCCAACAACCTGGTGCACCCCTTTAACAGTCCACCCAAACTCCAAACCAGAACAATATCACAGACAGAAAATACAATCCCTGCTCTCAAAATGCTCCCTTTCCCCAAAATTCCAAAAGTCCCCCTTTCTGAATGCCTCTACCCCCTCATATCCTCCTCCCATTCACCACCTCATCCTTCATTTAATGCCACCCACCTTATCCCTCCATTTAATACCCTATCCCTCCATTTAATACCTTAGCCCTCCATTTAATACTTTATCACTTCTTACGTAAAGTTTTCTAATAATAAATTAAAAGTTATTAAGCCCTTAATTCCTTACCCCAAACATTAAATGTATTAAGTAATCAATTAATTAATTAATCAACATATATTAAACTATAATTAATTAATTAATCAACATATATTAAACTATAATTAATTAATTAATTAATATTATTAATAATTAATCATTACTTAACTAATACACATTAGGACAATTAATTATTTAATTAACTATACTTGACAAACCTTAAGCAACTATTTAACTAGGGTTGTTACAAGGGAGAACTGATCCAGGTGAATACTGGTGGCCACCCACCTATTCCAATAATTCATAATGGTTCCACATCTTGGTATTTTTTCTACAGTTTTTCGAGTCCCAAACTTTCGGTGCCAATTTGAGGCCCTAAACGACATTTTTTGGCTCGACAACGTCTAACATAACATCCAAGGCAAATGCTAGGCCGAACAAAATGTGTACTCCTCAGCTAGAAATTTCCAACGAGGTATCAAACGCCCCAAATGAAGATCGTATGCAAAATTTGCACCCCTAGGAAGTTGACGTAGCAACTAACTAAATCAGGGCCCACAAACTTTTTGGCGTTTCATTTTATGGGGTTAGGGTTTTGGATGTTCAGGGTTTTCTCATTGATGCTTTATGTTAAAAGTCCTTTTCAACCTATTTATAATCAACTTCTTGAGAATGAGCGTAGCCGACATGTCTCTCTCTTCAAAGATAAGCTACCACCATTATGGCTAGCTTGTGTGCTTTGCATTTTACAGTGTTTTGTATTTCAGACAATCATTGATAGGATATAAGTTTTATTGTATTAGTGTGTTCTTTGTAATAGCTTTGTGTATTTCCTTGTTATATATTTGTTATATCTTTGCCTTCATGTCGTTCTCAATATAATATGGATCAAAGGGGGGTCGAAGAATAAGGTTGTCTCTCAACTCCAAAAAGTGATGTGTAGAAGGTTATCTTAGGGATTAAATTTCCTAGAGAGTTGACCCAAGTAACCTGAATATGTCATTTGATGATGTCCTCTGTGATGGTGTTATTCAACTCTTACCTATTCAACATGAGTCGACCATGGACATTAAGAGAGTATTTGAATATAGGGAGTTTATCAATTGAGATACCAACCAATTAAAGTAAACGAGTAGTCTCCCTAAACTAGTACTGAGCTTGACTTTAAATTGTGTTAGTGGCCATGGCCTCTAAGGAGCAGTAAGAAAGAAAAGGGTAATGATCCTTGATAGTTGAAGAGTTTACAAAGTGTTGAACCTAATGCAAAAGGGAAACTAGTCCAAAGATTATCTTAATCCTGGTGGGGAAGGGGGGGCGGGGCGGCGGAGCATACACTCTGCATGAATAATGGCCCAAGGAATTGATCTATTGCATTTGTTGATGTGGTGAAGCATGAGAACCTAAACTCCCTCTATCCTAACCCAGTCTGACTCCAATAAGTTATGTCCCCAAACCTCTGAACCGTGGGCTTGATAAGACCATCCATGAGGTCTATCTTGGATGTAATGTCCTGAAAATGGTCACAATAATACAAATTCTTGAGAAAAGTGAGGGAGCCATAACAAATGATCACAAATAACTCAGTGGGACTACTAAGTACAATAGCGTGAAATACAAAGTGGGAGCACAAAGGTTGCTCCTAGAAAATTATGATATAACCAAATCTAATCTATGCTTAAAAGATATCTAAAGTCTGAGATCATGGAGTAGGAAAAAAAAGTGATAAAGCAGATACTTGCAAGTACCATGGAGAGCCAAAGACCAAAAACAATATAACTCTAGAGGGCAATGTCTCTCCTAGGCGGTGATCAACCCCCCTTAATGTTATCCCTCCCAACATCTGAGGCCATAGGGAAGAAACACGTGATAGATGATTAGTCAGAGGATCTGGAAGAGCAGGAATCTTTGATTTAAGAATTACTACAAGAAATGTTTTATCGTTTAGATGTTGTATCCCATGGTCAAGATCGTGAGGAGGTATCATGTCTACTAATGCTATGTAAGCTATCACGGGGTATGAGGTAACATATCTATAAGGGTATCACTAGCTAAGCATGGATGGCCTCCCAGGGTCTCATAGATATGATGGTCTATGTAGTGATATTGATCTCCTACCTCTTGGTACCTCTGTCATTAGAAGTACAAGGAAGAAAGCAGTAATCGGTCAGATGAGGTCTCTCTAGATTGGAGTGGGAAGAGTGGGTGAGATCTAAGTCTGAGGGCCTCCCTCATGTATAGGGTCAAACATCTTTGGTCCAATAACTAGAAGAAAGTGGAGAGACAATTATGGGACTCCCTAAAAAGATATAAAAACCATCATTTAATCTCGTAATAGATGGGGCACCAAAATATGAAATGCTCCTTTGTCTTTGTCTCATGAAGATGGTAGAGATGGCATATATTATTCCCTTGTGTGATGTGATGGTTAATTTCGACTCAAAGTTAATGAGAACCAACCTGAAAATACCCAAAGGAAATCCCGAGAGCATGCATCCAGTGCCTAAGTGTGTAAGGGTGATCGAGGCGGATATTGGTGGCCACCCACCTATTCCACTAATTCATAATGGTTCCACATCTTGGTAGTTTTCCTAAGGTTTTTTGAGTTGCAAACTTTCAGGACCAATTTGAGGCCCTAAACAATGTTTGTTTGGATCGACAACGCCTAACATGCATGTATAAGAAAACATCATGCTGAACAAGATGTGTACTCCTCAACTAGACCTTTTCAACAAGGTATCGAGTGCCCCAAACAAAGATTGTATGGAAATGTTGCACCCCTGGGAAGTTGACGTATCAACTAACCACATCGAGGCCCGTAAAGCTTTTGGTATTTCATCTTTTGGGGTTAGGATTTTGGATGTTTAGGGTTTTCTCATTGATGATTTATGTTTAAAGGCATTTCAGCCTCTTTGTAATTATGTTCTTGTGAATTAGCGTAGTTGACACATCTCTCTCTTTGTAGATAATATACCACCATTCTAGCTATCTTCTGTGCTTTGCATTTTACAATCTTTTGTATTTTAGACAATCATTAATAGAATCTGAGTTTTATTGTATTATTGTGTTTCTTGCAATATATTTGTGTATTTCATTGTTATATCTCTATTTTATCTCTACCTTCATGTCGTTCTCAATATAATCATGATCCATGGTATTAGAGCAATATGCTCTTTGTTGTTTCTCTGTGCATGTCCCCAATGAGATCGGGCTACCGAGAGTTGGATCTCAAACTAGTTGAGCTTGGGGAAGAACGTTCTCGCCGACCCAAGCAACCTCCCATGTCATAAGAAAAGAGAGATGGTGGAGCAGGAGATCCTATCAAACTATTGCTCAAGGAAGCCCTCACACAATAGAGGAACGAGATTATGGATAATTTCTCCTAGATCCTTCGACGATTGTCAACAACAACGGAGGCACCTTCAACTAGCAGTCACTTCGGAGGTGTGATGCCCTTTAAGGTACAATTTGAATCTGATATTCCTTTGTTTGAAAGCCATATAGACGCCGACGCTTTTGAAAAATGGTTAAGTCTGCTATAGGGTTATTTCTATATCCAAAAATTTTCCAACAGTGAAACAATCACCTTCGCGCTCCTTAAGGCCCTTCCCCATGTCAGAGATTGGTGGGAAACTTACTGTGAGAAACATGTCAAACATGAGTCTGCAATTTTGGGCTAGGACCCTCTTGGGTGAATTTTGTTGATGCCCTTAAGGAGAAATATTACCCTGTTGGAAACGATGATGACCAGTACATGAGATGGACAACTTTGCATCGGGAGAGAGACAAGACGGTGTTGAAGTACACCAACATCTTTCATACCTTATGCACAAAGTTGGGTATTAAAGACTTTGAGTGACAACTGGTTCTAAATTGATGCAATGGTCTACACGGGTACATCCAAACATATATGGAGTTCATAGACATATCCTCACTAGGAGGCGCTTACAAATTTACTGTCAAAATCAAGTATAAGTTCAAGCAAAAGAAAAAGAGGGATTTCAGTTCTGCAAACCCATCGCAATAGGAGACCAATAAAGGTGGTACTAACTCCGAGGGAAAAGGAGAGAGCAATGATGGCCAACCCTGAGACAACCAGTCCAATCCATTGACAAAGAAGGGTAATAGGAAGTCGAATAAGGACACTGGAAAATGGTGCGAGTTCCGAAAAAACCCTTGGCACAATACTAATGAATGTTGCTCCAAAAAATCATTGTTGGGTGAGACGAAAGCCTGAGGCTTGGATGTCGACTTAGAGTTTGATTCATAACTAGAAAAGGGAAAACAAATCATTGACGCAAAACCCAGTGTCACCATCATTACCACAAAAGTCCAGCCATAGGAACTTGAAGAAGGGGAGTGCCTCTTCCACTCACAAATGTGGGTGAAGGGGACCCCACGTCATTTCATTGTTGACAACGGTAGCCAGAAGAACCTAATCTTAGCAGAGGTCATCAAGAGGTTGAACCTAACAACGACGCCGCACCCTCAACCATACACCATCCATTGGCTCAACCAGGGACAGGACATTGATGTTAGCCAACAATGTCGCCTGCACTACAACATCAAACCCTTTACAGATGAGGTATTGTGTGATGTTTCCCCACTTGAAGTTTGTGATGTTTTGTTGGGACAACCACATATGTGGAAGCGTCATGTTGTTTATGAGTTTAGGCCTCGTAGTGTCATTATTACTCTAGGAGGTCAACTCTACAAGGTATCGGAGGCTGTCGCAACTACTGTGGTCTCTCTAATCTCTGCGAAGTAGTGCAAAAAGATGGTCTCTCACAATGAGAGATTTGTCCTCATTATGGTTCAATTGGGAGGTGAACCGAAGGTCACTACAACCGCAAAAACCTCTGCATAGGGTCTCTCTATACAACACCAACAGATGGACAAGATAGTAGAAGAGCACAAAGACATCTTTGCCTCACCTACCAGGGTGCCTTTGCATTGTCAGGTAAACCACTCAATTGATTTCACACCCGATGCTCCTCTGCCTAACGACCATGTACATAGGTGTTCTATTATGGAGAATAAAGAAATAAATTCCAAATCCAAGAACTAATTCTGAAGGGCCACATTAGACCAAGTTGCTCATGTTGCGGGAGCCCAATTGTTATAGTACAAAAGAAGGATGGCGACTTTGTACTGATTACAGGGCCCTGAACAAGATCATAGTTAAGAACCAGTACCCAATCCCCCTGATTGATGATCTTCTCGATCAGCTGAAGGGAGCCAAAATTTTCAGTAAGATTGATCTAAAGTTGGTCTACCACCAGGTGTCAATAGAGCAAACTAATGTATGGAAGACAACCTTCAAGTCTAAAGAAGGTCTCTTCGAGTGGTTTTCCATGCCTTTTGGAGTGACTAATGCCCCAACCACATTCATGTAGATGATGTTTGATATATTAAGGCCATTCAAAAATTCTTTTGTGGTTGTATATGTAGATGACATCCTCATCTTTATCAAAACCTAGGAGGAACATTTGGAGCACATTTAGCTCGCCTCGGGCACCCTGCGACAACACAAGTTATATGCCAATTTGGAGAAGTGTTCCTTCGACATGCAAATAATCCAATATCTGGGACACATCGTGGATGAGCAGGGTGTGCATGTGGATCTAGCCAAGATCCAATTCATCCACGATTGACCGGCCCCGAAGACACTGACCGAGCTTCGTAGCTTCTTAGGCCTTGCCAACTTCTACCACAGGTTTGTATTGGGGTTCTCTCAAATCGCTTGGGCCCTAAGTCAGGTGACCAAGGGTAGACTCAAGGCCAAGTTTGTTTGGACCATGTCCCAGCATAAAGTATTCGAGGATTTGAAATCTTGCCTCTGCTCAACACGAGTCCTTATTCTACCAGACCTACAACAACCATTTGAGAATGAGACAAATGGTTCAGATTATGTTATCGATGCAGTTGTCATTCAACATGGGCATTCGATGGCCTATCACAATGAAACACTATTTGATGTTGTTCGCAGATACCCCACTTATGACTAAGAGATGTAATCCATTGTGCATGCATGTCGAAAGTGGAAGCATTACATTATGGGGAAGGAAACAATCATCTACATTGATCACATGCTTCTATAATTCATGCAAACAGAAGGAAAGTTACGGAATGACCACCATAAGAAGTGGTCCATGTACATGCAACAATTCCACTTAAACATCAAGTACAAGAAGGGAAACACCAACCATGTCACCAACTACCTCAGTTGACCCCCGATTGTAGCGTTAACCATAGTTCTTAACTCATGTGGGCATGAGACGTTTGGGTGGCCACAATTATACAATAATGACTTTGACTTTGCTGCTACTTATCAAACATTGAGTGTAGGAAAACTAGTTCCAAACTTTCGTCTCTAGGATCGACTGTTGTACCATCTGAGCCATCTATGTGTTACTTCAAGCGAGCGTGCAAATCATATCTGGGAAGCTCATTACATTTGGGTGGTAGGACACTTTGGTGTGGACAAAACAATGGAAGTACTGCAGAAGGATTTTTATTAGCCGAAGCTTTGATAAGATGTCTTCCAATACATCAGATCTTGCATAGCTTGCGCCATTGCAAACCTGCCATCAAGAAACAATGGCTATATACCCCTATGCCTACTCCCGATAGGCCTTGGGAGTCCATATATGTGGATTACATGTTTGATCTATCTTCAACCAAGCATGGGAATGATTGTGTCTTCATGGTTGTTGATCGATTCTCTAAGATGGCAGTTTTGGTACCCTGTAAGAACAACATCACAACTGTGGCCACCACTAAGCTCTTTTTTGAATGTGTTTGGGTTCATTTTGGGTTCCCACGGACCATTATTTAAAATCGAGACAATAGGTTCCTGAGTACTTTTTGGTCCAACCTATGGTTGACGATGGAAACTAGGTTGACCAAATATATTTCCTTCCACCCACAAACTGATGGAAAAACATAGTTTGTTAGGTAGCTAGAGAGGTAGTAGTGGGGGGCCAGAGGGCCCATAGTGATAATAGTGGAGGCCATTCAATGTAAGGTGGACTAAGTCCACTACATTATTAAATAAGGCCCACTATGGTAGTTAGATATAATAAATGGGTAGTTGGATATAATAAATGTAAGAGGACTTCTTAGAAGGATATACTTCTAGAATATTCCTCTTCTAGAATGTGCTTAGGTGATGGTAGAACTATATAAAGAGGTTCAAGAAATGTAATGGGATATGAAGAAAATTATTGTATTTGGAGCAATAGCTCAATAGGAGGATGCCTCCTCGAAGAGGCAAGTGAACAAGAGAGGATCACTTCCATAATAGGATCCATTGTATGGTGTTGTCTTACTTCAAGGGTTTGATAGTAATAAAGGATATTTTGAAACTTCTAGAAGTCCTCTTACATTTATTATATCTAACTATCCATTTATTATATCTAACTACCATAGTGGGCCTTATTTAATAATATAGTGGACCTAGTCCACCTTACACTGAATGGCCTCCACTATTATCACTATGGGCCCTCTGGTCCCCCACTACTTCTTAACAAGTGGTATCAGAGCACTTTCCTTGGCAGACATTGTGGGCAAATATTTTTTATTTTTGCAGATTTTTTTTTCGGAGAAGAAAAAAGAGGGGCGCGACATTCCAGAAATTTTCAATATATTTCTATGCAAAATTTGCAGAAACAGGTTGTAGATATTGAAGTTTTAAAATCTGGAGTCTGGGAAGTCAAGATATTGAAGTTTTAAAATCTACAATTTTTCAAGGTTTTTTCCACAGACGACGACACGATTTATTTATTTATTTTTGTAGCAGCTGGAGGCCGAATTTGCCCAAACAAATTACAAATCTGAGTTCCTCTCACAATTTCATCCAATTTCAAAAAAAAAAATCAGCTAAAACGAATTCCAGTAAATGAAGTTAGGAGCATTTTAAATTCAACAGCTTTTTAGGGTTTTTCCAGAAAAAAACCGTGATTTTCTGCCGTAACTTATTGTTTTATTTTTTGGGTTTTTTCATGACGGTTGCGGGACCGAAGAGTTCATAGGGTGATTAGATGGATATTTCCTCTCAAACCCTCAAAGAAATTCTGCAAATTACTAAAGCATTCAAATCCCAATTGTATGACACATTGGATGCTAGATTGCATGACCTTGCAAATGGCCTCAATGATAGTTTGCATAGTATTCAAGATTCATTGGATAACATGCAGGAGAGATTTCTTATGGCAGACATCAGGGATGAATATAATCAATAAATATATGCTTGGTATGATTTTGAGGTCGATTGTGATGATTGGTATATGGATAGTTGTCAATTCTGGGATTACGACCACTTTCATATTTTATTTGATGACTCTAATCCACCTTTTGTAGAGAGCATCAATGTGCCAAATCGAGAGCCAATGATTATGACTCGTGTCCATCCTACATATTCTATAGTGGTATTATTCCTTCCAGATTCTGCTACGACCATTTTCCACTATGTGGATGGATCTTTTTATTTGGATCCACATGATAGGTGTCAGTCTTTGGAGCATTATTTTGAGTTGGTTATTGGGTTCCAAAATTTTCCACGGGGAGTTCAGAAGAGCACTTGGACATGGGACCCTGGCTTACAATGGTGGTTGGACTACTTCAGCATGGTGGCTTTCCTTTCTACATGGGACCTTGGTTCTCCTGTCTTCTTCGACATTATGATCCATAATTATCCAT
>SNQJ01S0019270.1:239519-300525 GCA_010110895.2 Picea sitchensis | reverse complement strand
AGTATTTGTGGTGATTATATTTGTAGATCTATTCAGGTTCTTAACATAGGTGGTCAGTAAGAGGATAGTCCATATCTAGAGGATGTACAATTCAAAACATCCACGCACATGGGATGAGAGGCTTCATTTTGTTCAACATAGCTACAATAGAGTCTTCCATAAATCTATTGGCCACAACCATTTTAAGATGTTCTTGGGGTTCCAACCATTGGCCCTCATTGACGTAGCTTTGCCCATTGGAGTTGCACATGAAGAGTCCTCCCACACCCAGACCAAGGCTAATCGAGAAACAATTTTTTTTGAGCGAATCCAACACAGTCAACAACAAGTTCACAAGGTTTTACAGAAATTCAATGCCAAGTACAAGTAGCACCACGATTAACATTAAGTACCACACAAGTTTCAGGAGGGAGATAAGGTATGGTTGCATTTGCAAAAATAGTGCCACATAGGACCCCATCGGAATTTTCGTCCACTTCGTTATGGGCCTTACACCATCACCAAGGCTATCGGTGAGAATGCTTTTGAATTAAATATTCCCCCTTTCCTTAACTTGGGCCTGACACAAATTGATTCGGGATATTTTCATCGAAGTGACTTATAAAGAATTGTATTAAATGAACATAAATTAAAGTGCACCATAAAGAAGGAAAAGTTCAATAATGAAGATACATACGCATCAAATCTGAACATAAAAACTTGATAACAGAGTTCGTCCTTGGTGTACTATGTCTCCTGGTCCTGCTCTCAAATGGGTAGGGATTTTTATTAACTCAGCAAAAGAATTTGACAAAATACATAAGTATACCCCATTCTGGAATTAAGCTGCAGAAGCTTTTCTCATATCATAAAACAAACAACACCATTGAATTCGTAGTGTCGAATTACCCAAAAATGATTGTCTCCACGCCTCAATCTGAATCTTGCACTCCTAGGCCCATGAGAAATCTCATCTCGATTTCTATGCCTACAACCTGCAATTAATTCAGTGTACTTCTCCTCGAAAAATGTGCTCGACCGTACCATTGAGCGCCCCCCCTTTCTTTCGTTTGTGGGCAAACTCAACATTTAAATAAAATGTTGGACGGACTAACCAACGGAGTTGTTTGGCTCAACGGTTGGTGGATGCTATGTAAGGCGTTTGGTTAGGGGGAGGTCCCAAGGTCAAACCTGCGAGCCTCCCCTTTTGGGCTCATAGTTATAACAATATATATATATATATATATATGTGTGGTTTGAACCGTCTCCAAGTTTGGATTTGTCGTTTAGATTTGTTGGAGTTGGAAGTTTGGACACTAGATTTGGCGGGACCTCCGCTAGATTTGGTGGGCCTTTTTTTTTTATTTTGAAAAATTGGTTACAGGCCCTCTTTAGGCATCTTCCCACTCCCACGTGGCAGCCAACCATTGGCCCACATCATTCACCTGTACAATCACCATACAACGTCACCTGTCTGCCATGTCAGCTTGCCATGTATGGTACAAATGCCACGAGTCTTCCATGTCATCCTGCCATGTATGGTACAAATGCCACATGTCTGCCACGTCCCGTATGGCCTGCCATGTGGTTGTACGAACTACCACATGGCATTTCCTCATTGGTCCACATGTTGACCGAAAAATGTCGAAAATGAGTGACACGCGACAGCCTCTAGTGTTGCCACATCACCATGCTAACGTCAGCATGACACGTGTCGTTCTTTGCATATTCCACACACACTGTACGGACATTGATGTCATCAGTACTAATGCTGATGTCAGCAGTACAGATGTTGACTCATCCCTGCTGACTAGGCTAGGTTGACCAAAATGTTGACCGCGAATATCTTTTGATTCATAACTCCGTTTGATGAGCCATTTACGTCGTTGGAAATCTTGCGAAGCGCTCTTCTCGATGATGCCAATTTCACTAAGTTTTGAGGGTCTTGAATTTTTTCCCTTTCTCTGTCTGTTGAGGCCATTCTCAGCTTCCTCAGTTGCTTCTGCAAATTCTGAGTTATCCTTAGTCTTCTTTGGATCCTTTTTGGATCATGCCTTTCCATTGAGAGTTTTTTGGACCACCAAAAGCTTTCATCAATCAACAGATAAGTGAGGGAAAAGTTCCGTCACCTTGTCCTTCTCAATCCACTTTGCCTTGCTTGGATGTGTGCCCTTTAAGCCTACTCAAAGATAATCAACATCACCCCTGCGTGAAGTCCTCATCCTTCTGTCCAGGATGATATCTTCCTTTAACTCATACAAGTACTCAGGAGCAAACTCATCAACTGAAGGTATTGAAACTTCTTCACCCTGATCCATGATCACGGGAGGTTCAAAAAGTTTCAAGCTCTCCACATTTACAACTGAGACGAAAAGCATTGATACCACTTTTCTCCAAAATAGTGAAGGGTCCATAACAGATGGGCTTGAGTTTATTGCCTTCAACCTTCAATCTTTCCTTGCTAATGTGAAGCCATACCTGGTCTCTAACCTGGAACTGATGATGAAGCATGTGTTTGTCATGCCGAGCCTTATATTGTGCTTGACTTTTCTCCAAATGTTCCCTGGCTGCTTGATGTACCTGTTGGATCCTCTGAATGAACTTGCAGACTCTATCTTTGTTTCTGTCTTCATTTGAATCAACATATCTCCCATACATCAAGTCCAAAGAAACCTTAGGTAAATACCCAAAACATGTCTCAAAAGGCAAACATTGAGCGGAGGAATGTAAGGCTCAATTGTAAGCATGTTGTACATAGGGTATCTATTCATCCCATAATTTGGGATTCTTACTACAGTAGCCTTGAAGCAAAAGTACCATTGTTCGGTTAACAACCTTTGTTTGTCGGTTTGTGGATGGAAAGCAATGCTCCTCTTCAACTTGGTGTCCATCATTCTCCACAAACTTGTCCAAAAATCCCCAAGGAATCGAGTATCTTGATCCGAGATAATGGATGTGGGTAACCCAAAGTGAACCCAAACATGATGAAAGAAGAGGTTAGCAGTCTGCTCAGCGGTGAATTGCTTTTTACATGGCATTAATATACACATCTTGTTGAATTATCCACTACAACATACAAATAGTCATGACCCCTTTTTGACATTGGTAAACCCCCTACAAAATCCACGGAAATACTTTCTCATGGATGGTATGGAACATGCAGTGGTGAGTATAGCCCTCGTTTTCTAGTAGTGGGCTTACAAGTAGAACACATCACACACCCCTTTACATATTTATTTACAATTGCTTTCATCTAAGGCCAATAATAAAACCTCTGCAGATGAGCCATAGTTTTTCCTACCCCAAAATGCCCAGACACAAGAGACGTGTGAGATTCTCGTATTACATGGACTCGTTCACTTGTAGGAATACATACCCTTCCAAGATGGTAGAGTAGTTTTCCCTGCAGACAATAGTTCTCTACTTGTGCACCATGGGTTAGCTTCTCATATACTTCTTTAAAATCTTCATCAATNGATTCTCGTATTACATGGACTCGTTCACTTGTAGGAATACATACCCTTCCAAGATGGTAGAGTAGTTTTCCCTGCAGACAATAGTTCTCTACTTGTGCACCATGGGTTAGCTTCTCATATACTTCTTTAAAATCTTCATCAATTCCATATTGTTCCACATAGCTATCGTGAGATAAAGAAGCATTCTTCAAAATAAGAGAAGCAACAATAGGAGGTCTAGAAAGCATATCAATTACCTTGTTACTCGTACCCTTTTTGTACTTGATTACCAAATGAATTTATTGTAGGAAACCCATCCATCTGTAATGTGAAGATTGTTGCAATTTGGTCTGTGCTTGGAGATACTGTAAGGGTTGATGATCTGTATGTATGATTGTTTCCTTCCCTAACAAGTAGTGCTTCCATTTCTTTACGCTTTGAACTAATGCATACAACTCTTTATCATATATAGGATAATTAACAACAACTTGGTTAAAAGTTTCAGAGTGGTAACAGATAGGCTTACAATATTGCATCAATACTGCACCCATGGCATACCCGCTGGCATCTGTCTCGATCTAAAAGGGTTGTTGAATATTTGATAGTGCTAATATTGGTGCGGTACTGATCATTTCCTTCAAAGTATCAAAAGTTTTTTGTTTCTTTCCTCCCAACTAAAAAGTGTTCTTCACGCTGGTTAAGGCATGCAAAGGAGCTTCTATAAAGGAGAAGTTTGAAATGAATCTCCTCCAGTGCTGGACTGCACCTAAGAAGCTTCGTATTTCGGTTACACTTTTGGGCTCAGGCCAATTTACAATTACATCAATCTTGGAAGGATCAATTTCCAATTGTCCTCCTCCTACAATATGACCTAAGTACACAAGTGCAGTCTTACCAAATTCACATTTGAACAATTTTACATACAACTTTTCCCTTTGCAAAGTATCCAATACTTGTTTTACATGCCTTACATGTTCATCCCAAGTCCCGCTAAATATAAGAATGTTGTCTAAATATACAATCACAAAATCATCTAGAAATGGCCTGAATACATCATTCATCACACGCATGAAAGTTGTCGGAGCATTACAAAGCCCAAACGACATAACTAACCACTCAAACAATCCCTATTTGGTTTTAAAGGCAGTCTTCTATGCATCATGTTCTGCAACCCTGATCTGATGGTATCCACTACGCAAATCCAACTTAGCGAAGTAAACAACATTCTTTAACTGATCGAGTAAATCATCTATACGAGGAAGAGGGTATCGATTTTTCACTGTGATTTTATTTAAGGCTCGATAATCGACACACATTCACCATGTGCCATCCTTCTTTGGCACCATCACGATCAGAGAACCACAAGGAGATGAGTTAGGACTGATTACCCCTTGATCCAATAAGCCTTGTACCTGCTTTTTTATCTTTGTGATCTCTACAACGGACATCATGTAAATGCCCACATTAGGAAGAGGAGAATCCTGTTGAAGATGTATTTCATGTTGGATTTCCCTCTTAGGAGGTAATACATCCGGTTCCTAGAAAATATCATCATACTTAGAAAGAATGTCAATTAATTCTTTCTTATGAGAAGGATCACATCCTTGAAAAGCGTCGAATGTTCTGACATCCTTTTCCCTTACGACCATGAATACATATTTCTTATTAGTGTTTATGAGCCTCTTCATTTGTCCTGCACTAACAAGTGTTGTGTTTACCCTCATGATGTGGGCTTTAACAATATATTCCACTCCCCCCTTAGTAAGGTGATATTTGTTCTCATGACGAAAGAAGATTGTTTTTTTATCATAAAGATAAGGACTCCCCAACACTATGCCACATATATCAAGTGATACAACATCCAAATCCACTTCATCAATCAACTTTGAAGCAATAGCAAATATGACCCTACATTGCTTAGTGACATTAAGTTTTTCTTTATCACATACCCAACCAAGAGGATAAGGCTTTGGATGTGGTTTAGTTTCAAGACCCATCTTTTTGACATGTGCTTCAGATATCAAGTTTACTTGGGAACCCAGATCAAATAGTGTATCTATCTTAGTGTGCTTAGATACAACTCTTATATGAAATAATTCATTCTTATTTCTTTCATCATCATGAGATTCATTATTGGAATTTGAACTAGCATGAAGGGAATATTTACCTTATACTCCAACCCCTGTGATCTTTCCTTCGTCTCCTGAATCGAAACCAAGATCTTGTTGCACTCTAGCAACGGTCTTTGTCTTCCCCTTTCCACTGAACTGCTTCGATCTCTTCTCTAGATGTAGTTTCCAACAATGTTCATCATCATGACCATTCTTCTTGCATTGAGTGCAATATGGTCTCCCTTCTTCTCTCTTTACAACGACGATCTTTTTGTCCTCACTTTTAAACTTCTTAATCTGCTTATGTGGGAAATTGGAAGGTTTCTTTGTGGGATCTTCTTGAACATGCTTTCCCCTGTTCTCAAGGTGAGTGGCTTGCACACAAACTTTGTCAAGACTGGTGGGGTTAAACAATAACAAAGTATGATGAATATAACTGTGAAGTGCACCAATATACTTCATCAAAGTTTCATAATAATCCAAAGGAATGTTTAATGCAAGAGCTTTATTCCTAAATTCTTCCGTGAAACTTTGTACAGTTTTACCTTTACTTTGTCTAAATATTTTCCATTCCATCATTGATTTATGTAAATAACCCAATGGATAAAATTGCTTCCTTATCTCTGATTTAAATTCCGACCACAAGGAAAGAAGATTACCACACTTACTTTTGTCCTGAAGTTTGCTCTCCCACCATACGAGAGCGGTGCCCTCCAGCCGAAGAGAAGTCAATTGCACTTTAACTTCCTCTTCATCAATCTGTTGGACACGACAATATACTTCAACCTGTCAGATCCAATTATCTAGATTTTTCAGGATTAGCATCTCCATTAAACATAGGTAAAACAAATTTTACATCAAGCTTTAATAATGGTTTCTTAAAAGAAGCTTTATGGCTAAAATGATGAGAATGCTCCAAGGAAGAAGAGCTAGAACTTGATGGTGAAGATGGAGGCTCATGAGGCTCTCCTCCAGTCCCTTGATTCACTGAAGCATTATCATCAGCGTGTGCTTCCTTTTTCTTCCCTTTCTTCTTCATCTGCTTCACGTAATCTCCATACATTCGCTCGACCATTTATGACATGCGGTAAAAGACCATGTGGAAGTTTTTCTCCTGTTCATCACGCTTGTCTTCTTCTGCCATTTTCTTCCTTTGGGATGCACGACCAACTTCGGGATTAAAAGTCTTAAGAGTTTCTTCACCTTGCTTATGCTTGGCCCTAGTACCAACAATTCAAGTCAAAGATGACTGCTCTGATACCAACATGATCCGAGATATTTTCATCGAAGTGACTTATAAATAATTGTATTAAATGAGCATAAATTAAAGTGCACCATAAAGAATGAAAATCTTAACAATGAAGAGACATAAGCATAAAATCTGAACACAAAAACTTGATAATCGAGTTCGTCCCTGGTGGACTACGTCTCTGGGTCCTGCTCTCAAATGGGTAGGCCTTTTTATTAACTCAACAAAAGAATTTGGCAAAATACATAAGTATACCTCATTATGGAATTAAGTTGCAGAAGCTATGCTCAGATAAGAAAACCAAAAACACCATTGAATTCGTGGAGTCGAATTACCCAAAAATGACTGTCTCCATGCCTCAATCTGACTCTGGCACTGCCAGGCCCATGAGAAATCTCATCTCGGTTTCTGTGCCTGCGACCTGCAATTAATTCACTGTACTTCAGCTCAAAAAATGTGCTCGATCATACCATCGAGCGCCCCCCCTTTTTTTATCCATGGGAAAACTCAGCATTTAAGTTAAATGTTGGGAGGACTAACCAACAGAGTCATTTGGCTCAACGGTTGGCCGATGCTATGTAAGGCGTTTGGTTAGGGGGAGGTCTCGGGGTCGAGCTGCATGCCTCCCCTTTTGAGCTTATAGTTATAACAATATATATGTGTGGTTTGAAACGTCGCCAAGTTTGGAGTTGTCGTTTAGATTTGTCGGAGTTGGAAGTTTGGCCACCATATTTAGCGGGACCTCCGCCATATTTGGTGGGCCTTTTTTATTTTTAAAATTTTGGTTACGAGCCCTCATTGGGCATTTTCCCACTACCATGTGGTAGCCCATGACTGGGCCACGTGGCAACCAACCATTGTCCCACGTCATTCACTTGTACAGTCACCCTGCCATGTTAGCCTACCATGTATGGTATGGATGCCACGTGTCTGCCACGTCCTGTACGGACTGCCACGTGACACTTTCTCATTGGTCCACATGTTGACCGAAAAATGTCGAAAATGAGTGACACGTGGCAGGCTCTGGTGTTGCTATGTCACCATGCTAACGTCAGCATGACACATATCGTTCTCTACATATTCCACATACACTGTACGGACGCTGATGTCATCTGTACTAATGCTGACGTCAGTATTACGGATGTTGACTCATCCCTGCTCACTGGGCTAGGTTGACCAAAACTTTGACCACAAATATCTTTTGATCCGTAACTCCGTTTGACGAGCCGTTTACGTCGTTGGAAAGCTTGCGACGCGCTCTTCATGATGATGCCAATTTCACTAAGTTTTGAGGACTTTGAATTTTTGCCCTTTCTCTGTCTTCTGAGGCCATTCTAAGCTTTCTGAGTTGCTTCTGCGAATTCTGAGTTGTCCTTAGTCTTCTCTGGATCCTTTTTGGATCATAAATCAATCTCAAATGCATTGAACAAGATACAATTGATCAGATCATGGACACAAAGACGAAGGGCCCCTGTTAGCAGGACATCCAACTCTATCAGGTTGTTAAAGCAGGGAAACTTCTTCACTAGGGCAAGTGGCTCACTAGGAGTTAAATTCAAGAGAAGTTTCCCCATACGATGAAGGAACTTGACGCAATGGGGAACATTACTTCCTAAGGGGGGAGGACTGATCCAGGTGGATACTGGTGGCCACCCACCTATTCCACTAATTCAGAATGGTTCCACATCTTGGTGGTTTTTCTACATTTTTTTGGGTTCCAAACTTTCGGTGCCAATTTGAGGCTCTAAACGATGTTTTTTGGCTCGACAATGTTTAGCATAACATCTAGGGAAAATACTAGGACGAACATAATGTGTAATTCTCAACTAGAAATTTCCATCGAGGTATCGAGCACCCCAAACGAATATCGTATGCAAAATTTTCACCCCTGGGAAGTTGATGTATCAACTAACCAAATCAGGGCCCACAAACTTTTTGGCGTTTCATTTTATGTGGTTAGGGTTTTGGATGTTCATGTTTTTCTCATTGATGCTTTATGTTTTTTTTTTTTTTTCACAGAAACAGTTAATGGGATTTGTATTAAAAACAACGACAAGCCACTGGTGCATTTACATAGATTACAGGGTTACAAGAGTAACATAGTCCGGAGATTAGGAGTACAAAGAGTAACATTACTAAAGAGACTACAACTCTTAAATGCTAACAATACTTAGATGCCTTGAATGGCTGTTACAAAATGGAAATAGAAATATTTCTTGCTTTTGGAAGTGCTTTCTGGTTACTCCTTGCCATTTCCCTTGGGCTGCTCTCTTTCATCCTTCCATTCCTTGTTTAGCTGCTCCATTTGTTGCTCCAAGCTCCTCACTCTCGCTTCGTGGTCTTGCTTTCGATTTTCCATGTCCTTCCTTAGCTTCCATAGCTCTTCGCTCAGTCCAGATCTTGTGAAGAGAATATCATTCTCTAGCACCTCCATTCGCCTCCCTGCCTCGCTATCAAGGCTCTGCAAGAAATCGCCCAAGTTGGCCAAGAGGCCTTGCAACTTCTCCACTTCCTCCTCCAACGCTGTTATTTGTTCCTCCATGGTTGGTTTGGAGCCCGAGCTTGACGCCATCGTATTCCTCTGCTTGCAACTCTTCTGGCCCTCCACAACTCCCCAATCTTCGCCCTATGTTTCCTCATCTTGTCCTCCATGCGCGAAGTCCCTCTTCCTTTGTTGCAAGCCTTTCCTTCTGTCTGTATTAAATGACACCTCCTCGTCCTTGTGCTGCAAGATTCACTGATCAGAGGTATGGGCTGAGGGACTTTATTCACCGGCCCAATGATGATGTCATCCCTCATTTCTGAAGGTCGTGCGATCTATCTGAGATATGGTTGTCTTGTCCTCTGCTCCTCCATCTTGTCCTCTATCCACTTGCATTGTCAACCCGTTTTGGAGACTTTACGGGATACTCCTTTCAACTGATACTCCGTTGAGTCGCATGCAGCCTTTCTCCAAACGGGCTCCCATGTTGGCTTCTTCATCCGCCTGGGCATTGTTCCCTCTCAGGACGTGGAACATTTGGATAGAGTGGAAATGTCTCCGGAGTATAATGATTTTGTCTATGACATGCTGAAGTTGCCCATTAGCTACTCTGGTGTTCTGATTTAAGGCTTGGATTATAAGCCTCGAGTCTCCAATCACAATCAAATCTTAAATATTTAGGGATAAAGCTTGGTTGAGTCCTTGCCAGAGGGCAAGGGCTTCTGCTTTATTATTGGACTCGATGCCTAATCCCCAGGCAAACCTGAGGATGATATTTCCATTGGGATTGCTTATTATCCCTCCTCCCCCTGCCTCTCCCAGATTACCTTTTGACTCTCCGTCAAAGGAAAGAATGTTGGAGTTCAAAGAGTTTTTCCACTCTTCCAGGTTACTCTTATCCATTCTGAGCTCCCAGCTACAGGTTGTGGAGATTGAAGGACCCCTTGTTGAAACATTGTGGAGGCCAAGATGACGAATCCATCCCTATTCTTCTTGTCCAAGGGGCCTCAAGTTTGAAGCCTTTATAAAGTAAGGTGCACTCTCACTGAGAAGGGCGTTAATTCTAACGGCTACCTGGGCTGGGGTTCTCTTCTCTTCTCTGAAAATTCAATTATTCCTTTCCAGCCAGATCTTCCAAAGGATGAACTTTGGAATTGCTCTCCAAAGTGATGAGAGGTGACCTTGATTGGCTGTCCTAAACGGGAAAAGAGCCTGCCAGTTCGAGAGCAGAAGTTGGATTTCCTGTGGGAGGATAGGGGTCAAAGCTCCTAGTCCAAGGGCTAGCTGCCAGACCTCACTCGCAAAGGGGCAGGCCAACGACAAGTGGTTTGTCATTTCCTCTTCCTGACGACAGAGAGGGCATCTAGTGGGCCCTGCCCACCCTCTTTTCCTAAGATTTTCTCCCGAGAGTACACCCTTTTGAGCCACTGTCCAAACAAACATATCAATTTTCGGGAGGGATTTCACTGTCCAAATTGCCTTCCATATTGCAGGATCTTGAAGAACTTGGGGAACTGAGACGAATTGGGAGTAACCTGCAGCTGTAGTATAAGGCCCTACTCTAGGGCCCCAACCTATCTTGTCTTTCTGTTTCTCACAGAGGGGGGTTTTCCCTTGCAGTAATACCTTTAAGCTGCTCCACTCTTCTTCCAGATCTTGGGGTAGATTTGCAAATTCCCACCTGAAACAAGAGATATTTTCATCATTTCTCTAGGCCGAGATGTCCCATAGAGTGTGAAGATTGTTGATCTGCATCCAGTCTTTTAGGCGCCTTAGCTCTTGCCTTGTTGAGAGTGTTGATTCTCCTAGGACCGAGTCCTCCCAGATATTGATATTTTTCCCGTTTCCTGGTACCCAAGTGATTTGTGAGAGGAAGGCCAACAACACCTTCTGACATAGGCTGAAGATTGGAGAGCCCTTTCCTAGCTTAGTTGGATTCCCTAGACATTTTTTCCTAGGCCCTCGAAAGTATTTTTTCCATAGGGCTCGTTTGCTCCAATTGGATTTCCCTGTGATTATTTTCCATAAAAATTTTGCCCCAAGAGCCAGGTTTTGTGTCTGAAGGTCCTTTAGCTGGAGTCCCCCTTCTAGGAAGGGTTTTGAGATTTTCCCCCAATTGATAAGGTGCAATCTCCTTCCCGTTTGCTTTCCTCCTTCCCATAGAAATTGCATGATCATCGCTTCTATTTTTTGTATTACAGATCTAGGGGCTAACAGGAGTGCGTTTTGATATATTGGAATGCTTGTTAGCACTACTTTTACGAGAAGTAGTTTGCCTACTATGTTCAGCCAGTTGGCTCCCCAGGAATGGATTCTATTTTTAATTCTCTCTATCATGTTATTCCAGTGTGTAGCTTTTGGAGTGGATTTAATGATAGGGACTCCCAAATATTTAAACTCTTCCCAGCTGATGCTTCCTTCTATTCCTAGGATTCTTGAGATTTCATGCATTTCTCTTGGATTAATGTTCCACCCATAGATTTTGCTCTTGGCCGAGCTGATCGCGCTGCCTGAGATGTCTGTATAGATGTCTGTATAGATGTCTAGCTCCTTCTTGAACTTCTTAGTTGTTGTTGGGCTTGCACCTCTAAGAAGCAGTGTATCATTTGCGAATTGGGCATGGTTAATGTCCTTTACCCCGTTTGCAATTCGGAGTCCGGAGAGATTGAGCTACCTTTGCCCATACTCTAGTTGGAGGCTAAGGACAATAGMTTGGAGAGCGTAGAGGAGAGGGGAAAGGGGGCAACCTTGTCGGAGTCCTCTGGTTGCTTTGAAGAACTTTGTGGCTTGTCCATTTACCAATGGTGTTATCCAGGGCTCGGAGATACAAGCTTTGATCCAGTTAATGAAGGAGGGGGAAAAACCAAATCTCTCCATCACTTGGAACAGAAAAGTGTGCCTTACCCTGTCGAACGCATTTGCTAAATCGAGATTGACTATCATACCTTTTTCTTTCCGGTGGAGACTTGAGTGGAGGGCCTCTTGGACCAAGATGATATTGTCCATTATGTGCATTCCTTTAATGAAACCCCCTTGATTTTCCGGAATGATAGCAGGGAGAACATTTTTAAGTCTGTTCGCAATGATTTTGGTGAGGATTTTATAGCTGGTATTGCAAAGGGAGATAAGGCGGAACCTGTCAAAGCTGGACGCTCATTTTTCCTTCGGGATCAGCGCTAAGAAGGATGAGTTTGTTCCTCCTCCGATTCTAGCGCAGGATTGGGATTTCTTGATGAGTTTGGCAAGATTTGACTTGATGATGTTCCAGCTATGTTGATAAAATCTGGCCGTAAAGCCGTCTGGTCTTGGGGCTTTGTCCGGGTGTAGTTGATGTAGAGCCTCTTTGATTTCTTCCTGATCTATTTCCTTGGCTAACTTAATATTAACATCTTCATGAACACTTACCTGTATCAATTCCAAAGGGTAGGTAGTTGGATCCCTTGCATCTTGATGGGGCTCTGTGTAGAGTGATTCGAAGGCTTGCACCGCTGCCTCTTTGATGCCCTCAAAGTCCGTTATGATCTGATCCTGAGTGTGGATTTATGTTACCAATTTGAACTGCTTCCGGGCCTCCGCTTGCTTGTGAAAGAAATTGGTATTCTTATCCCCTGCTTCGAGCCAAAGACACCTCGACTTTTGTTGCCAATATTTTTCCTCTTCTCTGCATGCTTGGTGCCAAATTTTTTGCAGCTTTGCCTCCTATTGCAAGTTTTCCTTTGAAGGATCTGCATCTTCCATTTCGAGCTGAAGAGNTGCTTCGAGCCAAAGACACCTCGACTTTTGTTGCCAATATTTTTCCTCTTCTCTGCATGCTTGGTGCCAAATTTTTTGCAGCTTTGCCTCCTATTGCAAGTTTTCCTTTGAAGGATCTGCATCTTCCATTTCGAGCTGAAGAGCTTCTAATTGCCTTTGTGCTTCTTGGCAATCTGAAATGGGGTTTGGAAGGGTTTTGGCCCAGGCTTTTAAAGCTTTTTTTAACCTTCTGAGCTTTTCTTCCTAGACGAAGAAGGGGGAACCTTTTACTGTACCATTCCAGATTTTGGCTACCAAGGCGGGGTAGCTTTTCTCTTGGATCCACCTTGGATTGAAGCTAAAGGGGATTGGACCCAGATTGTTATCAGCGGTCAAGCTTAGAGAGATTGGCTTGTGATTTGACACACTGTGCGGGAGAATAGTAGAATCAGGGTTAAGTCCCAAGATGAGGAAGGAGCTTTGGACCAGGAATCTGTCTAGTCTAGCTGCAATATGCCCTAGCCCCACCCTCTTATTTGACCAGGTATATTTCCCTTTCACTGGCTTTGTATCCTCCAACTCCCAAGTAGACATTAGATCCTCTACCCATTCCCGTGCTTGGTCCCGAACTATTGAGCCTCATTTTTTCTCATTCGTCGAGAGGGTTAGATTCAGGTCCCCTCCCCGAGGATGATGTTGTCCATAACAGTTTGTTGCAGGAAATCCCTTAAGGTCTCCCAACAAGATTTTTTGTCTTCTAGAAGGATGGGTACATAGAGGTTAAAGAGGCTTACCTGTCTCCCTGTTTCCAAGTGAAGCACGCTGGTGAAGATCCAATGTTTGCGCGCTTCATGCATGAGTAGATCGTACTTTTTGGAGTTCCATATCGTGCCAAGGCCGCCCGAAGCACCTCTGGCACTTTCTGCTATACCGCTACTGATGTTCCATCTTGCTTTGGCTTTCCTGAGGAAGTCTTATCCTTCCATATTGGTTTCTTGGATCAGCAGGATCTCGACATTGGAGGTTTTGATAATGTCTTTTAGTGCCTCTTCCTTGGTCGTACTTCCGAAACCTTTGCAATTCCAAGAAAAAAATTTCATTGATTACCTGAGGGGGAGTTGTGGCCTCCTTGGAAGGCCTTGGACTTCTTCCTAGTTTGTCTGAAATTGATCAACTATTTGACGGTTGGTTGCGATCCATTTAGGACATCCTTGTAAGTCTCTTTTTCTCGCTCCGCTATTTTGGATTTCCTTCCTCTTCTTGGTTTTTTGGGAGTGAGTTCGTTGCTGCTATCTTCCTCACTGTTGCTTCCTGTGGAGATCTCGCCTTCCTCCGTCGCTAGAGCTTTCCCTGGCTCTTTGGGGTCTTCAGCTTGGTCTTTTTCCTTCTCTTGCGACGAGGTTTCCACTAGTTCCGGGTTTGATCTCTGTTGTTCTGGCTCCCCTACAGGGCTTGGCTGCATCGCCACTTCTGTAGTTTCATTTATCCTTTCCGAATCAGTTTCCATACCACTGTTCCTTGTGTCTTTGCTGGATCCAAGGTCTGCTTGGTGTGCCAGGGCCATCTTCTCCGATCTTGGACCTTTTGTCTTTGTGTGGGTTCTTGCTCTCCCCACCTGTTGCCATCCATCATTTGTGTCTTTAGCCATGCAAGGTTCTTTGGGCCAGTTTCTCTGAAATGACCATACTCATGACATCCCCTGCATTTAAACGGTAATTGTTCGTAGTCAAATTTTTGGAAGTGCTGCCACTCTCCTACCTTCAACTTGATTGCCTCTGGGAGCCCTACCTCTAGGTTCACCTCCACACAGATACGAGCACAAGAGTACTGGTCTTTTGGATCCACCTTATCTATGTAGTTTCCAAGGCCGTTACCGATTGCCTGGAGCGAGGAGTTGTTCCAGCAGTGGATTGGAAGGTTTGGAAGCCTAACCCACACCGGGACTTCCTTGGGGACCTCCGATTCTGGATCAAAGCTCGAGTGCCAACGATTCAAGTAGAGACCTTGGGGACCCATGAAATAGGGCCCGTTTCTGAAAATCAAATCCCGGTCTGCTTCTGAGATAAATTCGAAGATGTAATAACCTCTACCCACCGCATAACATGTAACGCTATTCTGTATTAATGGTCTCTAGTTCCTTTGTATCCAGTTGTCTGTAGATTTGGTGGAGGGCCAAAGCCCCATGAACTGTCCAACCAACCCATGTTCCGCTAGGGAGACTGCAACTCTCATTGGTTGGTCCGGAGGCAAGTCGATTTCAGGTATCGTTTCTAAACGTTTTACAAAGCTATGCGGTGTTGAGGTTGTAGGTTTCTTGCCATGGATGGTCAGGAGCTTGCGAAATGCGTTGCTATGTGAGGGAGGGGAACTTGGCTCCCCGCCCCCTGGGGCGGCCATGGTCGGCCCTGAACAACCTCTGCGGGGAAGCCACAACTAGGTCAAAATTTCAATCTTCTCCCTAAAGAAGAAATTGGAAGTTGGTTTTTTTTTTTTGTTTCATTGATGCTTTATGTTAAAAGGCCTTTTCAACCTATTTATAATCAACTTCTTGAGAATGAGTGTAGCCGACACGTCTCTCTCTTCAAAGATAAGCTACCACCATTATGGCTAGCTTGTGTGCTTTGCATTTTACAGTCTTTTGTATTTCAGACAATCATTGATAGGATATAAGTTTTATTGTATCAGTGTGTTCTTTGTAATAGCTCTGTGTATTTCCTTGTTATATCTTTGTTATATCTTTTCCTTCATGTTGTTCTCAATATAATATGGATCAAAGGGGGGTCGAAGAATAAGGTTGTCTCTCAACTCCAAAAAGTGATGTGTAGAAGGCTATCTTAGGGATTAAATTTCCTAGCGAGTTGACCCAAGTAACTTGAATATGTCATTTGATGATGTCCTCTGTGATGGTGTTATTCAACTCTTACCTATTCAACATGAGTCGACCATGGACATTAAGAGAGTATTTGAATATAGGGAGGTTATCAATTGAGATACCAACCAATTAAAGTAAATGAGTAGTCTCCCTAAACTAGTAGTGAGCTTGACTTGAAATATTGCTAGTGGCCATGGCCTCTAAGGAGTAGTAAGCAAGAAAAGGGTAATGATCCTTGCTCGCTGAAGAGTTTACAAAGTGTTGAACCTAATGCAAAAGGGAAACTAGTCCAAAGATGATCTTAATACCTAATGCAAAAGGGAAACTAGTCCAAAGATGATCTTAATCATGGTGGGAAGGGGTGGGCTGGGATATTAGGGGGGGCATAAACTCTGCATGAATAATGGCCCAAAGAATTGATATCTTGCATTTGTTGATGCGGTGAAGCATGAGAACCTAAACTCCCTCTATCTTGACCTAGTCTAAATCCAATAAGTTATGTCCCCAAACCTCTGAACCATGGGCTTGATAAGGCCGTCCATGAGGTTTATCTTGGATGTAATGTCCTGAAAATGGTCACGATAATACAAATTCTTGAGAAAAGTGAGGGAGCCATAACCCTTGTTAATTCAAGGCTGGAGGGATTTCCTTAAACCAAATCTAGGCCCTAAAAACTATATAGGTTGAATGACCGAGACCACAAGAGAAGGCCAAGGGAGGGAAGGTGGTTCATAAAAGGACTTAATTTTTGAACTTGAGCAAAATGAGGGTGACCCCATATGTGGTTAGAGGTGAGCTTGGCAAGTGGCTTTAAGTACTTTAGTGGTGGACTCTTGAGGACTTTAGAGAAAAGGTCACATGCCAAAATTGCAAGAAAACAAAGGAGATATATTACACAAAGCATAATGATGTGATATATCTCTTAGAAGAATAGGTGAAACTTCAACATATATGTGGGTCCAAATAGTGCACTAGTGTGCATGGATCATCCTCAAACTCAATACGGTTACATTTAAAAGTCTAAGCATTGTTGATATAAAATGTATCACTCAAATTGTGAAACGAAGTGGGTTATATATATCAAGTCATTGCATACATTTTTCTCAAAGTCAAGGATAGGATGTCAATATGTAACCCTTATCTAAAGTGTGATATTGGGATACAATAACTTCAAGTCGCTTAGCATTAATATCAGTCTAGATCCATCTTAACTCTTGGTTTATCAAGCATTGAGAGAGATCAAATCCTTCGAGGTGCAAACTTTTTTTAGAGTGCAAGACTTGAGAAAAATATTTACACCTCAAAAGATTTAATCTCTCTAAACACTCAATACATCTAAAATTAAAATGAATCTAAATTAATATGTGTATTATCACTTCCATATAGTATTTTTTTTATTTTTAATTATTTTTAAATTGTGATATATAATATCATTACCTATGTAATAACATCTAAATAATATTAAACTATAAAATACCTCTCAACACAAAAATACTAATAATAAACATCACATCATTTAAATTAAATACCTCTCAACACAAAAATACTAATAATAGACATCACATCATTTAAATTGAAGCACACTTAAACCCATTTTACATTTAAATACATAAGTTGCCTTCTTGTTGTCTTAAATGTGTGGACTTTTTAATGATGCTTTTCTTGCCTTGAGGTTTTAATCTATCCGGATTTTAAATAAGTTCCAAGGAACATGTGAATTTTATTTTATTATTAATTTTTAATAATTAAATTATATTTTATTTATATTAATATAAAAAATATATACATATTTTATTTAAAAATGTTGCTCTCCTCTTTTGACAAGAAAGTGTTAAAATGAATTATTTTGAATAATGTTATTTGACTTTTCATTTGTTGCATGATAAATACTCATGAATTAAATAATAGAAAATGGAAGAGTGTGGAGATCAATGAATAGCTGGACGTAGAGTATTATCCGTGTTGAAGTATGGATTGAGAAGGAAAAAGAGGGGTTGTTAGGATCTTTGTAATTTTGTTTAAAGGTAAATGTTATGATGATTTTGTTTGGATTGTTTGAAAATATAAGATAGCTAGAATTATTAAAAAAATTATGATTTTATTTTTTTTCATAAGATTTTATAATTTTAATATGTTTTATATAATTTAAATTAATTTATATAAATTTTAGAAAATACATGTATAATATATTAAAATTTTGTTTTTAAAAGTATTTTTATTTATGGTTTTTTAGGAGTAAATTAATAAATAAAAAAATTTATTTATTTTTAATAGAATTTTTAAGAATTTTATTAAAAGTTGTAGTTTCAATTGATTAATAAGAAAGTTGATCATAAAATTTTGTTTTAAAATTTTCGAGTCATTTTAAGAAGATTGAAATGGTCAAAATTTCAAAATAATGAGTATATCTAATTTGAACTTCACCACATTCATAGAAAATAAATTCACACAAAAAAATTGAGTTTGTCTACTTATTAATTCACTTATTTTTTATAATAGTCAAAATAAATGTTAAAAATATATTATTGAATTTGATTTGTTCTACTCAAAAATGATATCCGGGGTAAGAGGTTAAATTGTAACGACGAGTAGTATGTGGTCTCATGTATGAGACTAAGGCTAGATGCTATTCGAAAGCACATGACCCCACTAGGGGTAGTTTTAGTGGTGACCTCAAGGGATACTAACTTTCTTTCAGAAACTGTCTAGGCCAAAATCGCCTTTTTGGTCCTAAAGTGAGACCTAAAACTGCTTCTAATGGGCTAAGAGTTCATCTTTCTTGGATGCAAGGAAATATGTTAATGACCCAAGACCCATAGGCATCTAGCAAGAGTGAAAGTCTCCCCCCTCAAAGACCACCAACAAGTTATTTCAAGTGGCGTGGTTTTCCTTGAATAACGATGATGAGTCAACACACATTAGTAGATCAAGACCAGTGGTGGCTATCCTCATTGTCGATTGACCACTAAGTTACAATAGGTTTTACTACCTTCGAAAAAGAGTGACTCCAATTTCTAAAATTGAAATATTAAATTATTATTATTCTCACACACACATTATAATTATGTCAAATCAATTAGCTCGGTTTATTCAAAGTGGATAAAAAAAATATATGACTATATATACATACAACCATTAAATCTTGTAACAAACTTCCTTTCAGTTGTTGGAATTTGATGATATAAAATTACATTGATCTAGAACTTTAATCAATTTTTTGACAATTTGGGTCGATTTAGAGTTGGGAAAAACCCCTAAGAGCATTGTTCCACTATGCACGAATCTTGGATCATGGTAAAACTCTACTCATGCCTAAAATTTCTATTGGATTCTTATGAGAGTTGTAGTTGTAAAGATGGTTCATTTGCTATAAGATTAACTTACTCCTACAAACATTACACTACAAAAAAAAGTTCCCCTTATGAAACATTACATCAAAGAAATGGCGGGAAAAACATGGACTTGGAACAAAACGAGTTTTCCCTTTACAAAACCATTGGGTTTCATACAAGGAAGCAACATAACTCCCACAACAAAGAAATATCCCAAACAATTGATCTTTCTCTTCGTTGCTCAATCTCTATTTTTTTTTTCTTGTGAATGGATCTTCACAAAAATATTTTTTCAAGTTTCCAATACTCGTTTTCAGTTGAATGGAGAGTCGAATCAATCTTCAAACTAATATCTTTCTCATCCTTCTCTAAATAAGTTTTGCTCGATCCTCGATTCTCTAAAATCATCTCATCCTTCTCGTTAATTTTCTTGTCTACTAAATTAAAACTAATAAAATGAAAATGGTCTATAGATTAATTATAAGATCTTTTCAATTGATTAATTATAAGATCTTTTCAATTGGAAATATAAGAAAAGATGTGGAAATATTAACCCATTTTTAGTGAAAAGCTTCAAATATTCTTTTAATGTTTCATTTCCAAGTTCCATAAAATTTATATCTTCATAATAACTTTGGGGTATAAAAGATATTAAGGAAAACTTATTATATTAAGTTGTCGAGAACATAGATCAACAACTTAAACACATAACTTGATTAAAACAACAAAATCAAATTGACGACCAAAACATGCCTCATATAAATTATTCTCATCTCGATCGTCATATTTAACATAACTTTTATTAAAAGAAATAAAAATTACATTTTGAATAATTAGTCTAAAAAACCTTTCAACCTCAAGAGGAAGAAAGACGCAACAAAAATGGCCCTCTAAAAGCGGCCCCAATACAAATGAAGTCTATAAAGAAAATAATCATTAATCTTAACCAAGAAGAAACTGTAGAGGCAGACCAGAAGAGAACCTGGACGTACCAGGCCAGAGCGGCAAATAAACCCTTAAGATTCGGATTCGGAGGGACAACAAAACAAAAGGACCTGCAATCACGGAAGAGAAAGCCAGAAACCGCACACCCTAAAATGGACCTCAAAGTGCTGACTGAGGCCTCAAAAATCAACACTGCACGCTTGAAAAGAAAGGACCTCAAAGCTCTGACTCAAACACCGACAAAGAAGCAGAAACCCCAACATCCACTCCACAAAAAACCTAGAGCCAGAGGGGAGCGCAGGGACCCCCAACCACCAAGACCACCGAGAAAAACCTGACATTGCATCAAGCCCTGAACGAACCAACATGGATGGATTGATTAGATCCAACCCTTAAGAAAGCTTATGTAAAACATCCACACACACTAAAGGTTGAAGCAACAATACAYCGGAACCCCGCAGACGATAGAACATGTAACAATAAACCAGATCTGAAGCTACAAACCAGAGGAAAAAACTGCAACGCACCCACAGGSAGAGCAACGTACCAGAGACAAAACAGATCCGCACAAAGGACGCGCGACCAACAAGCATCTCACCGAGCATGCAAAAGAAATTCCATCCATCCAAAGCAAAGCRCGACCACAAACCGAGCGAGAAGGAGGAGGCAAAAATCCGCTTCAATGGAGATAACACCTACACGATGAGACCAAGCTACTTGAAGGCGCARACTCCAAATCTGAAMCCTGTATGAGAGCACGAAACCAACACTACCTTGACCACCTAGAAGAGATGAGCCACATAAACTTAGTAGGGACGACGAGAAAATCCAATGCTCTGCGACTAGTGTTTCCCTAACCGCAGAGCCCCCCTCACCATCTCAAAGCTGACAATTGTTCACATCCCTATCGTCATATTAAATATAATATGAAAGAATTAAGATGGATTTATGTTAATTATTAATTTTATTTATGTTGTTTGGTGAAATTAAAAATAAAAACCAATCATTTCAATTTTAATTTATGTTAATTTATTTATTTAAATTAATTTTTAATATTTTATTTTATTTTAAATGCAAAATGGTAAAAATAAGAGCTCTCAAATACATAATTATTACGAAAACCGTATATACTCATAGTATACGATATATATATATAGATACTCATTGTATACAATATACGTCGTATCCAATATTTCATGATTCGACGTCCAACACGACGCGTCCTTTCCAACTGTGCAGTCGTAATCTTCGATAATCTCAATTATTCGATCACAATATTCACTGGGCCGAATCCTTTGCCAACGACCTGTCCTAAGATCGAACTCTGCGCATACCAGACCTCCATTTAACAAGCAAATTAGCGGAAGCCATGGAAGCCCGTCTGGGATGAGAACCTCTTAATCCGCCTGTAATTCCATGTAAGCGGTGTTAATCTTTAATATCTGAGCAAATGTCGTGGCTTGCGCGATCCCTTGCTTCGTCTTTCAGGGCCACAGACGAAGAGCACGACGACGAAGAAGACAAAGAAGAAGAGGAAGACGAAGAAGAAGAGAGCAGAAGGCACGCGAGAGGCATGAAGGAGGATCTCTCAGAGCTCACAAAGAGCTTCACGAAACAGCTATGGGGCGTGGCCTCGTTTCTCGCGCCGCCCCCGGCCACGAGCAMTCACGCCACAAACCCTAGTTTACGGGATTCTACCGCCTCGGTTTTGAATCCCGACCCGCATCCTTCATCTGAATGGAATTTGCAGCAGCTGGAGTCACTCGATCGGATGGAGAATTCGTCCCCCGGATCTCCCACGGAGAACACGCAGGGCTTGACGGGAATTCGCAGCGATTTTGCGGAAATCCGTGGGAGTGTGAAGACGGGGTTCTCTAGGTTTTCGTCCAACAAGGCCGTTAATGGAATCTCCAAGTTGGCTTCGACTTTCTTTCCTTTTAAAACAGAATCTGAAGGGGAAGAATTCGAGGAGGAGTCAGGTGCATTCGAGGAGGAGGAGGAGGAGTCAGGTGCATTCGAGGAAGAAAGTCTCAAGTCCGCCGTTGGAATTACGGACGAGGTTTTGACCTTTGCGAGAAATATTTCAATGCATCCGGAGACCTGGCTGGATTTTCCTCTGTTTTATGACGAAGACGATCCTGACGGTAAGTCGTCTTAGTTTCCTTTCCGTATGCATGATTTGAGTGTTCATGTTCGGTTTTTGGCCTGTTTTGAAAAGTTTAAAGGAAATTTACCTGAGTTTGTAAAAAATGCACAGGAAATTTGTTTCAAATCTTCGAAATTTGCAGAAATCCTCTTCTCATTTTCTACAATTTGATAATTCTTGGGGGCAAAACCGTTTTTGTCTGGTTAAATGTTCAATGTTATTGGAGATCTCCTTCAATTGTTTCAAATTGAGAATTGTAGAGCCTGATATATGCTGTTAGGTCAATCTTGAAAATTATAGGGTTACAAAATCGATAATTCACGGGAAAACGCCGCCATTAGACTAATTGAACGTTCTCGTCTAATGGCTGTAAGCGGTTCAAAGGAGGATACGTCTTGCTATAAACTGATATCTCTTGGTTAATATTTGTCCTGATTATTTTTTTCTCTCAGTCGGTTTACTGAAATCTCAAAGAAGATTCTGTTTTCTTTTTTGGGAAATGCTTAAAGAAACATGCCCCAAGGGGCTGCGTGTGCAAAGGGAGGACTTCTTTCGGCCTAGGTGTCAGGTCTAAGGAGTAGCTATTCTGCCAAAATCACCTGGGACTTGAACCTGCCCTCATCCCTTTGGAATTCATTCCATGCTGGTGGTCCAGACCCCAGTGAGAATGGAACCCTTCTGGATGGCTTAAGACTGTTGACTTAGGCTGCGAACCAATGCACTCTGATAGCAGATTTTTTTTTGCTTTTATCTTGGAAAAGAAGAAGCACACACTTTGATTTATATTATTGTTTCACTAATATATCTGATGTGCCTTTTATCTTCCCTTAAGTTTTTTCCAAGGAAAATCTCTCAGGGAAACCCAAGGGATGCTTCCCCATATTCGTGGATGGCATCCTTAGTAAACCTGTCAGCATAGACCGGTGCACCTCACCCATAGGGATTTGAACCAGACACCTGCTGGCATGGAACTAGCCAGTGCTCAGCATATTGGTGACAACCGGTTGAGTGAACCCCTTCGACTTTCTTAAAAAAATTGTTAAAAATACGTGTCCAAATCAAGTAGTAGATCCCTCTGGTTCATGTCATTTGTTTCATCCAAGGAAGCTATGCAGTGACTGGTGTGGTGGACATGATGGAAGATTGATTTGTTCAAAGTTGAATTGGCATGCTTGCGAAATTGTTTTAAAGCATCTTTGAAGTATTCTGTTGCAATTTCAAAGCATACTTTCAGAAACCTGAAATAATGATGGTCCAGGAACAATTGTATCTGGTATATTGTACGAGGGCGAGGTTGTAGAAGAAAATAACACCTACTGATTAATAATAATTTACCACCTTATTATATGGATCCCTTTCAGTCTCCTATGCAAATTGCAGGGTTGATGTAAGGCTGAGTGGAGGATGAAAAGTAGGTTGCAGATTGAAAATAAAACGTAGAAATTCAGTGGTCGGGGGTTTTAGTTGAAAAGAAAGGTTTACTTGACAGCCGGGTAATATCACTGGTAACCATGTATAGCTGCGCATTTGGGAAGGCAGTGTTTCATTTGGGACACAAGTTAATGATAGAAAAAGGCTTATCTTGAACCATGAATGCATTAGGAGACAATAGATGGAATGCTATATCCCATCTCAGAAAGGACTCAAGTTTTGAATCTAAGGCAGTAGTAAGATAGTAAATATAGAGAAACAAAAACCTGAACTACACAGGTAGAGTCTTGACAATCACATTGAAAGTATAGCAACAAATTATATAAGGATGTTGGACCACATACAACACAAGATTGAACTCTTGAGGAATTGAGGCTAATCAAGTCCCAGAAGACCAAGCTAACACTAGAATCTACAATTTCACTTTTCTCCTGTGCTCTGCTAAACCCTAACCTTGTGCTGCTACCTTCCCCGTGCCCTTTGGGCTGCCAGGCCTGCAATCATGTCAGGCGGAGGCATTGACCCTCCTCCTGACTTCGATTCTCAAGCTGCTACCTATTGGTTACTTGTTACCTCCTCAGAGGGGTGGCAGGCGTGGGGGGGGACAATCCAGGATCCCAGAGGAAATGAAGTGGTGAACTATGCCTGGGACCTACGGAACGTGTCAAACAATTTGGCTGAAGTCTATGCGTTGTGGTGTGGGCTAAGGAGGACAGAATATCAAACTTGTCGGTGATTGGAGACTCGTTGCTGGTAATTCAAGTAGTAAATGACCAAGGTAGCCCTTCCACCAACAAGCTAAATTCGATTTTAAGGAGCATCAAGTGTCATGTTCAAACCTCTGAACAAATTTGCTTGTTCCATGTCAAAAGGGGGCTCAATGCAAAGGCTGACTCATGGGCAATAAAAGCCAAGACTATCCAACAAGACTCATTGTATAAGAATGGGGTTCTTCGTCCTTTACAAATTCCTTAAGCATGATGGGTAGTGGCACAATTTTTTTTGTTGGTTAAATAGTCTCAAGGTTTCAAAAGGGGGCTTTCCTTGCCCTTGGAGATGGGTATCCATTCGATGATCCGAATCCCAATTTGATTCATGCATCAAGTACTAGCTAGCCGGCCAAAGGGGAGAACACGTAGGTGGCCTCTCGTGCTCCCACACTCTAAACTTCATCTTGTGCGAGGTTATATTAACTCCATTTGCTGCGAAAGACCGGAAGTATATGGTATAATGGTTGGATGTGAATATCTCTGTTTTGTGGCGTCTAGGGAAGGAGCCTTGTTGAATTACCGATTTAGATCTATAGGAGAAGAAGCAAGAAGGTTGGAGGCTAGAATGAGGGTGGGTTTGGACCTGGTGGACTCTGTGTCAATGCGGGTAATTTATGTTTGCATCTCCAGGTGTGACTTGGGGTCGATTCTAAAACTGTCAGTTGTTTTGTTAGCTGGGCAGTTAAATGGTGAAGGACTTCAGCGCTTTCTCTTTTGTCTATTCATCTTAATCTACCAAGAGGATACACCCTGAGGGTACTGTAAGGAACTGGTTTCATCAAAGCTTTGGTGCACTTGGTTTTTAAGGGGTTTAAGCACAATGGACAGTCGTCAACTCAAGGAAATGCGAATGTTTCTCAGGAGATGAAGAAATTAGCTAGGCCATGATGTTACTTTCGGCCAAGATGGAAGAGATGGAACAGGCAATCAACTCTCTTACTGCCAATGTCACGGTCCTCCTCCAGTAACAGAGGAAAAGAGTTGATACCTTGGAAGTGGAATGTGGTCGATCACGTTCACTATTTGCAACAATGCATTTAAACTCTCTATCTTTGGCATCCAACAATCTGGGAGATGGACAACATGGAACCAGGGAGGAAGACACCATCAGTCAAAATCGAGACCCAATGGACATTGAGGAACCAAATCCTCCATACTTGGTCGGGGAAGAAGAAGAACAGAGTAGTGTCCACACTTAAATCCATGATTGTTCTTTAGATTTGTATGTATTTTGGACCAGTACATCAGGGTAGCTACTAGAGGACCGAGGCCATTTAGAGCCTCCTTGATTATGTATTTATGTTCTGATCTCTAGATATGTATTGCACTTGGTGCCATTTTGATATATTCATGAGCATACTTTGGATATGTTGTCTCTAATGCTTTGGAAACATGATTTAAATATATATATTTTTTCGTTAAAAGTTAAATATTTTTTGTATTTTTTAAAAAACCGGTTCATTGAAACTGGTTCAACCGGTTCATTACCGGTTCCGGTTCCGGTTCAGGTTGGACCCTCAATCGGTTCCGGTGCTGGTTCTGATTTTTAAAACTATGTTCAATTGGACCTTCCAATCAAAAGTTTTAACAATTTAAGTTGACATTCATTTTTAAGCCCTTCTTTGGGGACTGCTCCGAGCTGACTGTGTTCCTGTTATATGTCAGAGATTACTGGTCTAAATCCTTTGATAATTTGACCTGTAACAGCCTGAAATGTCTTCTCCAGAACGCCACTGGTATGGCTCAATTTTTTGTACTCAATTGTCAACATGATGAAGTAGGACAATGGTTAACCCTGAAGAGTTTTATTGCTAAGTTATGAGTTCAAATATAGTCTTATGAAATTTTGCTCTTTTATAAGAATACAGACAAGGAATGAGATATGAAATGGAAGACAAATATTGATGGCTTTGATAGCATTTAGAATAATTCTTCTTCTTGTTATTCGGTGATAATAATGGTGTCAACTTCAGTACGGAGTCCAGAGACAAATATAATAGTAAAGGATTGATGATAATATAGAGATGATATGTTACAATGACTAGAGGTATGCTATCCCTATGCCTCTTTACCATATTCCCACTTTTCACTTATCGAGTTTCTTGTTTTATTTGGAATTTTAATGATTTATTATACAATGTTATGTGAATTGAAACTCAAGGCCAAGATTTCCACAGGCAAAGGAATACATCCTTTTGTATTCAAAACTGAAGAGAATTTTAATATGATATTTCATGCACATTATCTTATTAGATTGGCATTGAAGTCACAAATTTGGCAAGGATGGAGATGCACTTAGAGACATGGGATTTTGACTCTTGAGTGACAAGTGGAACACAAAGGGTTAAATATTGGAAGGATAGCAGATGTTATTATTGAATTCACTGCATTTTTGGCATGAGTAATTATCATGGATATGGGTATTAACATTTTTGGCAGGGAACAGATTTTTGGGCAAGGGAGCTATTGAAGGAAGACATGGATTTAGCATGGATAATGTTGCTTTGCATGTTCAATGAAGGATTATTATGGAGGCCAATTCTTATCATCATCAAGATATTATCAGAATGAAGATAATTATAGAGGGTATGACAGATTTAGTATTATGAAGAGTCAAGACATTACTGGCAATGGTAGAAGATGCCGAAATGCAAGGAATAATATAAGAGAAGCGATGATGGGGCTAAGAAGGGTGGGGTGGGGGGGTTGATGTAGGAAATGTGAGCTGAGACGTTTTTTTTGGAGGAGAGTGTTTATAAGAGCATTAATTGCGACAATTAAGTTATTTCCAGCTTATCATCTCTGAGCAGAAGGCATTTCATTGTTTTGCAGGTGGCAGATCCTTCATGTTTAGTTTGGAATCTGGATTAAAATCAGGAGTCTGACCTCAACTTTGATGCAGACCAGACTTGTGACAGCACATGACTGAAATTATATAAGCAGGCCACAGCCGGGATTCAACAGTTTGACCCCATAGATAAGCGGGCCACAATTGGGCCTCAACAGGCTGATCTACAAGCATGTAGGCCAATGTTTATGTTTTTTTCCCAAGAAAAAAAAGCTTTATATTTGATATTTCAAGGGTGAAATCAAAATATACATTTTTCTGCCATGTTGGCCCAGGTATAGATATCCTATGCTGTCTTCAAAACTGTCTTAGCAAGCAATATTACAGTCTTCCAAGGCCCCACCAAAGTGGCAGCCTTCTGAATTTGATCAAAAAACATTCAACAATTACACGAAACACCATAATTTACAACTTCCCAACCAGCCATGTCATCCTTTCCTGGCTTGCTTCTACCTCATCTTGGACTATACATTTTCAGCACCCAGTAAAGAGATAAATCAGTGTTTGAGATGAGGGTCTGGCCTCTGGATTTTTGTTTCATTAGCGAAGATAAGTATTTCGGCACTTTGGCGTTCAGAGCTTTGAATAGGAAATGTTAAACATCTCCCAAAGGCCGAAGTCATGGAGTGATTAATTATCCTTTAATTAACATTCGCTTTAATTAACCGCTGCTTTGTCCATTTAAGCCTTAAATGCTTCGGAACTTCGGGACTCCGGAGCTTCGTGACTTCGGGATTATTGCAATAGAAAAGTTTAAAGTTATCTGGAATGCCGAAGTTGCGGAGTAATTACTTACCGTTAATTACATCTAATAAAACATGTCTTAACCTTTAATCTCTGGTTCTTTTGTACTTTGGCTCTCCGACACTCCGGCACTTCGTGGATTCGTTGATCGTTGATAATATGATATCTCAAAGGACAATCTCCTGGAGTGACGTGGCAGGATGACGTCACATCTGATGACGCGTCGTAGAAAACATGAGTGACATGTGTCACCCTCAATCGTGCTAAATATGTGTCCAAAAATGCCCACAATGAGTGCCATGTGTCTCCACGTGTAAAGAATGCCAGGTGGCATAGGACACGTTAGCCAAGTACTTTATAAAACAATATTTAGGAACTTTAGGACTTCGGAGCTTCGCGACTTTGGGGTTTTTAGGACCTTTAAACGTTTGAGTTTAGAGAACCGAAGCACAAAGTTCCGAAGTGGAACTTCAAATGAGAATTATACCATTGATCAAGTATTTCGCAGCTTTGAATCTCCGAACTCCTGCAAACTATAGATCTCAATAAGTGTTAGGTTTAACAACTAAGGATTGATCCACCCTGCCAAAACATAACGAAAATTGTATTAGTATATAAAATGATAATTCTAAAGCTAAAATTTTATTTATAAATAACAAAAATTAAAAAGAATTTAAAATTTGAATTTTTATTCAAAATTTTGATTTATGTTCTAACAGAGTCAACCCTTAGGATCCAATAGGGAGGAGCACCCCCACCCTAGGACAGTTCATAGGAGATCAGACTTCAGAGGAGGTCAACAGATGCATAGGGAGCAGATGGTTCTAGAGATTGTACAGACTCACAGGGAGTCATGTTCCAAAGGAGCATGGTACTCTAGGATCGATGGATACTTGATGAGCTTGGTTTTAATCAAGAATGTACAAACTCAGAGTGAGCCCGATCTCAGAGAGAGTTAGTTGGCTTAAGAGAGAGTCAATTATTTAGAGGGAGTTCCCCCCAGATCCAGGTGGAAGTGAGACATCTCCCTGGATTGACATACATGTGTCATGAGTTGAGGAGGCCAGATAGAAGCTTCAGAGGCAAGAGGCTTCTAGGAGATGTGATCTTGCTACAATGACAGAGGAGGCAGCTAGTCAGGAGGACTGGGTATGGGTTTTGTCTCATTCATAGAGGGAGCAGCCAGTGAGACAGATTGGACAACAAGACTTACTCCAGTGACAGAGGGAGTTGGTCTCAGAGTTCGAGATGGAGGATCCTGGCCGGATGTACTCTTGGGATTAGAGGTGTGACTAGATCAGATGAGATCTTCCTCATTCAAGGGATACTAATGAGATTTGATATGATGGACTGCAAGTCCATGACTACACCTATGATGACAAATCTGAAGAAGTTGAGTGATTCTGATTCAGATTAAGATTTGGTGGATACCACGATGTACATGCGATAGATCGGATCCTTGATGTACCTGGTTAATGCCAGGCGAGATATTTGCTTTGCAATGAGCGCCCTGAGCCAGTATTTGGTTGAAGTCAAAGCAGTTCCAGTGGGTGGCAACGAAGCATGGTACAGTTGGATATGGTTTGTCTCAGGTGATGAAGTGAGGCTGCAAAGATATACAGATTCCGATTGAGCAGGAGTGCAGTAGACATATTGAGCACCTCAGGGTGCTGCTTCAGCTTGGAATCAATTACGATTTTCGGGATAAGCTGTAAGCAGGCTTCTGTAGCACTCAGTATAGTAGAGACAGAGTATGTCACAACCAATATCACAAGTCGTGAAGTGGTGCAACTTTAGAAGCTTCTTGTAGGACTTCATCCGAGACATAGTACAGAAGGGAGTAGTGAAGCTCCAATACTTATCCACAGATGAGCAGATTGCAGATATCCTCCCAGAGTGGCCATGTTGACTTGGCTGAGGAGGATGATGCACATGATTAGCCATGCTGATTTGGCTAGTGACGATCGTTTATGTTTCAACATCGGGTAGACATTTCCCCAGATTGGTCATGCACAAGGCTATGCTAGTGCTGATATGACCAAGGGGAAAATGACTCATTCACTCATGAGTCTCTTCTAGTGGTGAATGGCTCAGGTATGTTGATGTTCTCCAGGTTTGGGCATACATTCTTCCTAGATTGGTCATGCATGGGGCTATGCTAGTGCTGTTATGACCAAAGGAGAATGATTCACTCATCCATGGGGCTTTGCTAGTGCTGAGTGGCCCAAATAAGCATAAGGTAGGCATTATCCCGGATTGGTCATGCACAGGGCTATACTAGTGCTGATATGACCAAGGGTAGTGATTCATTCACTCACGGGGCTCTGCTAGTGGTGAATGGCCTAGGTGTAGTCCTTCCCCTGTCAAGGAGTGGATGGACTCGAGATGCTATCACACGCATATTCTGGGATGGAATGCATGTGCGGAGATGGAACATCAACATGGCTCATGAAGACAACCTTTCTATGACATAAGAAATCCAAATATGGAGAATGCCCCCCTCGTTGAGAGGGAGTGTTGGAGATTTGCAACTTCGAGCAGTCATTCTCCATAAGAAAGTACAAGAAGACCCATCTATACCATTACAAGAAGCCCTAGAAATAAGTTGAAGACCTAGGAAGAGAAGTCAGCCCCACAGGAAAATAATAATAAAATTGAAGACCCAGAAATAAAAAGTCGGCCCTATTACTGCCCAAACTAGCAGTCCTACAAGGCCTTAGACTGCTATGGGAGCAACACAAGGAATAGGTGCCCATTGTCACCACAACACCTATCCTCTCCCTGTTCAAGCCCAACTCCCACTCACGAAAGGCTTTGGGAGGCTACCCTATCACACAACACAATCACCTGACCTGACCGATTAGAAGACTAGTGCCTTAACTCTTGAGCTATGAGCTATGGTGAAGGGGTAGGAGTTAATTATTTAAAGTCTGCTGATATACAATTAATTTAATGCAGAAAATAAGACTATAACAGCAGCAAAATAACATTCATATCATCACAATATATAGCTCTAATACACAAGATCGAATGTTGATAGCACTTACCAATGCTTGGAGATTTGTCTAGGCAAAATACCTTGGTAAAGTCGACGAAAATGAGATGTAGGCTTGCTGTAAATGACTGCAGACCTGCATCAAATCTCGACTTTCCCCTTTTAAAATATTCAATTAAAAGCGTACAAACTAAGGGGAAACAATTATCCTTGGGGAGGGGAGTCCAAGACAAAATCCCAAGGGTTCCTAGCTCATGACATGTGAAATTACAGCAAGCTAGTATATGTATTTTTTTTTGTATTTTTATATTTTATAAAACAGAAAATTAAAAGAATTTGGATTTTTCGAAATAAAGTTGGTTGAGAGAAAGTGGACTTACCTCCGGTCTTACCTTTTCACCTCCAAATGTCGGTTGTGATCACAACCACCTCTAAGTCAACTTTAGACTTTGAACTAAATGATGGGTTAGGAGTTGATGGACTATCACCCCCGTCTTAGTCTAGAAAGAAAAGATTGATATTATATCCTTGCTAGGAAAGCTCCCAATGCATGGTTTCCAACCACTAGATTGGCATGGGTGCAAAGGAAAACTCTGTTCTCCTTGTTGAAGATATCCCCCAAAGGATGTGTTCAACCCTTGGATCCTAGCCCCTCGACACCACCAAGGGAAGAGACGAGGCACCTAGCCTAAATCCTTCCCTCCACGTGACTATGTAGCCCCTCAATGGACCAAGCCCTTGATCTTACAAATCAACCCAAGCATAAACAATCATTTCTTCAATTAAGCACCATTACTCATAAGCCAAGAAGAGATAGCATAGAAAAATCAACCACAATACTCAAGAGGATGAAAGTTCAACTAGAATGACTTTATTTTCTCACAAAGTTTCAACAACCTCAAATGAGAGGAGGAGCTAGCCTTATGTAATTTTTCATTAAATGGCTAGTTTGACCCTCTCTCATAAAATAATAATAATCTGACTTGTCATCCACAAGCTGGAGACTAAGTCATTACAACAACAATCATATTTCATCATAACAAACAATTTCTTTTTTTGATAATAAAAAAATGCCCACAGAGGGGTGGCATTTGACCAAGAAAGGCAACAACTAACTCCATAAATCTTCAACGACTAGTTTGGAGGATGCCAACTGCTAGCTGATTTAATTAATTGCAGGCTTAATTTATTTACTTGTCCACTCAAATTTCCCACTTCAATGAGTCTTCCTTTGACTTTACTTCTGCCCCAATGGCTGGCTGTTGTGTTAAATGGGGCCGATTTAATGTGGTAGATGTATGTCACCGCTCAACCTTTCAACGACTATCATACATCTTGACCCACGACCAAGGAAATAACGACTGATTCAGTTTAATAACGGGTCAATTTGATTTGTTGAAGTAGCGATGAGGCAACGATCCATTAGATTAGATGTTGATTGCTGATTTCGCATCATTTTAATTTCTTGGAGGTCCCCACGGCTTTCTCCTTTGACAAACTTGCTGGAGGCTTCTTAGTTGTGGCTTTTATGGACCCACAACTTGTTCAACGGTTAAGTATAGAGGTCGATTTAATTACTCATTTCTCCACGACTTTCTTAGATGTCACGACTTCCTCTTTAGTGGCGGCTAATTTATTTATATGGTAGTGGCTGCCTTAGATCCGCTCCCTTCATCATAATATAACATTTGTTTCTTCATGGCATTGAGACCCCCACGACTTCATATTGAAACTCATTTGGAAATGGCGGCTCTTTTTAGTGTGCAACAGCTTGCTTACAATCCACTTGGATTGGGCTACTTAAACCCTTTTTATCCACGACTATGTTAATGTGTTTACCATTTAAATAATTTGGTCCCCCTTTCATAAGTCGATGGGTTCACATTTTGGATTAAACTTAGAATAAAGGAGGGGCCCTTTTCTTTACTTGACATATTAAAATATAATAAATAAAAGGTAATGACCCCTTGTCTTTTTCACCTTTTCTTGTGATATTATATAATATACCCCTTTTTAAAATTTGTTCCCATTCATAATGCATACACCCCCTCCACTTTATCATTTTAATTCTAAACTTTGGGTAGGGGTGGATCCTTTTTAATATAAATTAATTTTCTCTCTTTTGCATCACTTGGGAAAAATCATTTAATATGCCCTTTTCAAATGCCACCTTAACTTGGTTTTCCAAATCCATCTAAAAGTTCCCAGACTGAAAGATTCCGAGACATGGGTTTTGTCCGGAATGACATTTGCTTCAGTTTTGCCACCGAATTTCTCCTTGCATGCTGTGGAGGGCCTCCTTTTTGCCACATTTCCTTCATAAACGTGCTTGCGGGAACCTTTGACCACTGATTTCCGCTTACAACCCGACCCTTTTCCAAAATTTCAACTGGCATGTCAAGTATGCATGAAGACGGTCAATCTGAGCCCCTGTTGTATTTTTGGCCCCGGGATCCCATGCATCAGGATTCGTGCACTGCCTCAAAAAGTGTGCAATGCTGATAATTTTGTGAGACTGTCTTGGTGAGAACAAAATGATAATGCACCATGGCCAAGGGATGCCTACAGACTCAATAGAAAATAACCATGTGGGAAGACATAGGTGTGCATGACATGGATTGGACTAGGCCCCACAAACTGGAATCAACCCTACAAAAGACCTATGGCTCCACACAATCATGTGTCCCGATAGATCTGTGCCACAACCTCCAATCCTATCCAGGACGAGAGATGGTGAGACAGGGACATAAGGGGACTGATCATGATAAAATCATCCACTATGGTTTACATGGCTTAAACTTGCATCCTTGGGCTTACAATGGTGTAGCCAAAATGAAAACTCTAGGGTACCTCCTGGAGAGGTAACAGGCCCCAGATTGGCGCCCAGATCAGTATAAATACAGGACTGACTCATTTCATTTTGACAGTCAGACAACTCCTTCTGCAGTGCGCACAAGGCAGTTGCAGCTGCAGTTTTGGCAGTTTCGCTATTTCTGGGTTACTGGTTATCTTGGAGAGTGCGCCACACTTGGAGAAGCTCTTGCTTGGTTATTCTTGATCATTTTATTGAGGCACTAGGTATTGGTGATGCTAGCCTTGGGGAGGATCTTTTCTATATGCTATTTTGGCTATTGATGGTGATGTACTAGTAATATCTTGGACTGAATTCTTCTAGAGAAAGGTTGCTGGGTTTTCTCCCAAGTTTGGGTTTACCAGGATAAACTCTTGTGATCTTGTGTCTATTGTGCATGGTTAGTATTTCTAGATCTTGTTATTTCCGCTGCATTGTTATAGTTGAGATTTTCAGTGTATAGTTATTCTATGATAACTGTTGTATGAAAGTGAATCTTGTTATTAGTCATAAGGCAATAACTATCAAGAGCTGAGAATTATAAGCGCCAACATGGTTTACAGATATTGTAGTCAAATCTCAACATTTTACTTGTAGATTACATATTTCTGGAGGACTAACCCAATTTTTGTCAGCTAATTTTAATTTTGCATACCATCTTAAATCTTGTGGTTGAACATCAAAGATTTCAGGTGGAATTCATATTTGTGCAGCTCAGGGTGCAAGGGAAATCTTGCATGATAACTAGGTATGGTAGCTGAGGAGTGTTTCATGGGGCCAAGGAATGTTGCACAGGTAGCTGGAAAGATTTTCTGTTTCAAGCTAGATAGCGAGGGAATTAAAGTTCTCATACTTAGAAGGGTCCTATGGCGAGTTCCAACTTCTTAAGTCATTGCCAAGCAGACTGGTTGGTAAGTTGATAGTAATCCCTCTCATGATGTGGAGTGATTGAGTGGTAGGTGGATTGGGGGCGGGGGGGTGTGAGGGTGATGGTTTGGAGGATCTGGTGACCACAATATACTAGGATGCAGTGTGATCGTTACTGTATGAAGTCATTTGGAACCAGCGCCTAACAGATGAGTACTGACTGATAATTGTTGCATTGCTTAATGGATGAGTAAAGTAAAGATTATTTCCTTGTCAGCAGATGAGTAAGACTTTACAATTGTTGCATTGTTTAGTAGACGAGCACCAGGGAAAGATTGTTGCCTTGCTTGGCAGATGAGCACCAAAAAAGGATTTTTTTGTTGCTCAGTGGATGGGTATGGACAGAGGATTGTTGCCTTCATCAATGGATGAATACAGAGCTGGGATTATTCCCTTGCACATGGATAGATACACATAGTATTTATACAAGAGTAAGTGTTGATAGTTGTGAGTGGATGTGTTCCTCTTGTCACCTTAAATCTAGCTTTGAGTTGTAGTTCATGGAGATCTGTCAATGGTTGAAAGTGAGCATCTTGTAGTGTAGTTATGCCCTTGCCATGGAGTGACTCTCTGCTAATTTCAGTCAGTAACTTAAGTAATTGCGTTTTTCATCAATAAAGGAAAGTGCATGTGTTGATTTACTTTATGTTTATTTGGTTGTATGCATGGTTGCTATACACTTAAAGGAAATTTTTGAAGGGTGATTTTGTTTTGTATGGAAAGGAATTGTGGACAGGACCACTGGGCCTGACATTGTCCAATAGGCATGATTCATGTCTTATAAGTTATACCTATCCTCATAATTAACTACTGTTATCAATCTTACTAATCTTATGTAATTATATACAAGGTATATCACATGCTTATAACAGAAAAGACTCTTAGAACTTGTTTTAAGATGGCCCTTCTGTAAGGTTTACTATTTTTCTTTTGCTGGAGAATTCATTTTAATTTATATATAACCACCAAAAGAGGTGATGCTCATATTTCAAGCCAAAAAACCAGGGTTTCTCTGTAAACTGCCACCCCTACCAGGACTGAAAACATATTCCTTATAGAGAATGGGGCCTTTGAAACTGATTGAACACACCTACTGAGGACTGATACTTATATTTTGATAGTTTTTATAAAGTTTACTATTTAATTCGCTTAATTTTTTAAAGTTTTTGTGTTCATCATCCCATTAGGATTCAGGTTCAAAATTCATATGCTTCTTTATTTTCACACCTTTATATACATTATCTCTGTCTAACTTTTTCTAGCCCAATGAAAAATACATCAATGAAATTTGTTTTGAGTTTATAAGAATATCTTGGTTTATGTAAATCCCCAAAATGTGAATTCACTTGACTATGTTCATTGTTTTACAAAATTCATATAAATTTTTCTTCTACATTTTGATTGTGCAAGAATATATATGCTGACTTTTGAAACAGCTAAAGGTATGGCATCTCTAATATGCATTTTCTCTTTGAATTTATATATAGCATTATTCATAGGCTATAGCCGATAAAAGGTATCCTTTGTGGGAGAAAATAGCAAGGTGAAATAATGCCAGAAGCAGTGTAGTTATTGGTACAGATTCACAGAGTCAGTGCAGAAGAGGAATTATCAGAGCAGGAGTATCTGAATAAAATGTTTTGATGGGTGGGTGATCTACTACCATTGGTACTCGAGGTTTAATCTTTGGGGTGTATCTTCATTGGATTGTTGAAAAAGAGTTGAAAAAGAGCAACTTCTGTTTGGCTACAAAAAATTATTAGAAATGCATCATATACCTTCTTTAAGTTGCATTTTTTCATTTTTTGAACCATATGCCTTTTGGTTTTAAACCATGGTTGAAAAAATCGCTGAGTCTTCTGAGCACTCCTGAGTCAAGCTTTACTTGGCCCTGTTGCCGAGCCAAGTTCACAAGGTCCTGAGTCAGACTCTCTGTTGGAAAGTCAAACTCGCCTGCAGCATGTCAAATCTGTTAGTACTCGCATGTCAGATCCTGATCCATGAGTAAATTTTGGGTTATTTGGTACTTGGTGAGTCCAACTTGCAGCCAGATGGAAACACTCATGGGCATCAAATATAATGCCAAAAAGGAAAAGAAAAGACCTCATTTTGAAGGGTTTTTGCTGCAGAGTTTTTAACAAGTTGTCAAATCTGAGTCAAACTCTTGCACTCTGGCCTCACCGAGTCGTTTTCCAAGCTGAGTTTTCCAACATTGTTTTAAATGCTTCAGAAATTAGTTCGTGGCCTTTTGGAAATTTAAAAAAAAATTGAAGTGCTATAATCTGAAGATTATTGACTGGAAGAGGTATATCATTGAAGGAGAGGATCTAAATATTCAGATAAAATTACATTCAACTGTCAATCCACACAGGGTTTTTTATACATCTCTTATGAACCCAAAACAGCATTATAAACCTGAAATATACACAATGTAGACATGGAGCACAGATCCCAAGAATATTATTATGATGAGTTACACAACAAGATATTATGAGAACTCCCATGTAACCCAAATACATCCATCTACAATGATTGTATGACTCTGTATATAATAATGACTGTATTAACCTCTATATATACTTGTTTTTACTCATTACTCATGTAGGCCCACTACGACGCTGACTTACTATTTACTTATACATGTGACCCCTCATATACCCCCATTAGGGTCATAATAATAACAATATCCTAATTGGTGCTATTGCTGATGTTGAGAGGAATAAAGTCATTTACAAATAAAAATTAAATGGCCGTTTTCATTTTCTTTGCCATGTTTATTGATTTTGAGAGGAATAAAGTCATTTACAAATAAAAATTAAATGGCCGTTTTCATTTTCTCAAACAAGTCATCATCATCCAAACAAAAAACAATTAATATTTGATTTTTTTTTTTAAAGTAAGATTTTATATTACAACCAAAAGTTTTCAGTCATATACAGAGCTTTTAGCAGAGTCAGGGCTGCCATAAAAAGGAAACCAGCCCTGCTTCGCAAAGTTTTTAGAGTCTAAATTCGTCATCACAAAATTGAAAGTTTGCCATCTGAAAATTCAAAAACCACAGCCAAAATCTGACCCACTAGAACAAGATAGCCTATCATCTTAACTAGCTTAGACAAAAAGATGTAGAAACCACCGGTAAATGATCTATTGACCATGTTCATGACCTGGAGCATCTGAGATGGTGTTGCTTTGATCTTGCAGAGGTAAACGAACAGGAACTTGAAGGAGCATCGCATCCTGCGCCTGCAGAAACACTTCCAACTGCTGAGGAACGGGACAAACATATAGGGTCATGAGCGTGGAGATACGATGGTTCATGAGTTCCATGCGGAAGGTGAGGTCTGCCATTTCGCGACGAATTTCGAACAGAAGCTGTTGCATGACCTCTAGCGCTTGCCCAATGCTTGAAGGACCCGAACTCTAACCGTGCTTAGACTCCTCTGAGACCGAACTGCTTCCATCATGGCCCATTGAACTTTCACTAGCCAGATTTTCCCCTGGCGGACTTCCTGCTGGTGGTTGAGGCGGAGAAACAGGCATGGGACCATAGCCCAAGGAGCAACCTTTCGCGTCGAACCATTTGATGTGACATGCCCATTCGTTGGACGTTGTCGGTGGTTGCTGCATATTGCTGGAGCCCTGATTTCCTTCCGGCGAGGGTCTGTCCGTTTGAGCACGACAAGTGTTGCTACACCTGCTAGAACGGGCTCTTTGTCGCACCATGGGGATTGCTTGAACAAATGCCTCTCCAATACCAATACGGGAGAAATACCTCCAGTTGTGCCGACCACCAAATTTAAACTCATCACCTGGCCAGCTCTGATTTCGAATTCCATAAATAGTGACTGTAAATGCCCTCATGTTCTCAGATTTTGCCACAGGCTTAGGAGTAATGTCCATGATTCTGTGGTACCTCCACTGCTGTTGCCAACCTCAGCTCGTCCAGAATCGTTTAACCGCTAGGACCATGCTGTTAAGATAAGGTTTAATGCTGATACAGTTCGTATGCCGTAGGAGGGAATATGACATGATTTTCGAGGTGATGAATGACATTTGATGCCAAGTGGTCGATCATCCAGATCCCGGGTTAATGCACATCATGTCTCGGATGACACCCCATCCGGGGAAATTAATATTTGAAGTTAGCTCCTTATACAATGGAAGCTTTTAAACATGCAATGGGGAGAGTACTTACACTACTGGTTCAATCGGCCACAACCAAGACAAACTTCAGTGTACCTTGCTAGCCACCTGTGATGCCCAGTCGCTTGCCATAACACGTTCTTTGATCAAAAGTGCAAAATTCAAAGCTGTAGCACATAGGCATGAATACTTTCCTCTTTTATTACGGAAAATTCTAAATATTCGACCTTTTGGTAAGCAAGTTCATGCTAGATGGAGTTTCAACCTTCAAGAATTTATCATTCATGCTAGATGCTTTCAGACAAAATGCTATCAGATTTGTTCATCAAGTGGAATTTGGCTGTAGCTTTTACAAGTTTCAGGTGCATCACTCAACACTTTTATCACATTAGTTCATCGGGAATGTGCTTTAGTGGAAGATTGAGCCCTGTTCCTGTTCAAGACCTCATTTATTCTCATTGTGAGCTATTTATCTTTGATAGTTAGTTCACAGCACCACAATAGTGAGACACAACAAAACTGTTGACCTTCTTTTGATTACTAATATTGGTATAACAAGTTATTGCTTTATTTGTTTTCACACGGGTTGAATAGAGAGGGATTTCATATGTATCTCAAGATAAATTGGATGCTTGGTTCTTGATATTCATGTGGTCTTTCGAATAGAACTTTTATATGTTCTGTCTCCTCTGGCTGCCTCTTCCCGAGTTCCATTGTTGCAGACTTGCTTGATTCCTGCCATTACTCCATAATTTACAGCTTTGTCAGAGATATTTGTAGATATGGTTCTGTAATTGCTTACAAGCATTTCTAGTCAATCTTGCCATTCCTATATTAAATGCATTTGTTTGAAAATTTTCATTGTTTACGAGTCTATGACAACTGTGGAATTCTCTCAGGTTCTTCAATTGTTTTGCATACTATAATATCAAATGTGGGTAAGGGCATTTGTAGAAGTCAGACACCCCTGACTATGATAACTATGGAATTCTCTTGGGTCGTACAATTGTTTTGCATACTCATAATATCAAATGCGAGTAAGGGCATTTGTAGAAAATTCAGACGCCACTGAATATTAATGGATTTAATGTGGCATGGTGTGTAGATTCTTTCTGCTCTTCCCTTTTTTCATGGAAATACTTCTTATAGAAACTTACAGCTGTCCTTTGGCCTCATCCATATCCACTCGAGGGGTTTTGAACCTAGGTCTCCATGTTAATACAAGCCTGATCACCTTGCCACTTGCGGCTTGTACTTGCCTTTTATTCCTTCTTTTTGCATTCTGTTGTAGTTTTGGATGCTGCTTCTTTGGTTTTTGAAATGATTTTATAGGTCAATTCATCCACAATGGCAATTTAGTCTTTCTTTGAAGTAGAAATTTTAAGTGTAGTTTGTTTGTGATACTTATTGGCTTACGCGACTTGAAGTGAATATCTCCTTGTATCATGATGTTTTAATTTGGAGTCATACCATTGAGACAAAGGAGCAGGTTTCCAGATTTCTTATGTTATGAGCATTTTCTCTATGTGCCAAACAAACGAGTTGTTTCCTAGGAAACAAGACATGCCCCCCAAGGCCTGTGTGTTGGATACTGGACATGCTAGAACACGTGTCCTTAAACAGGACACATGTCAAACACGTGTCTGATACATGCCTTAGCAATGTCCTGATGTACAATTTTCACACTGGTGTATGTGCACTCCAACCTCTGTCTAATTTACAGGATGAGGGATGAGTGGTTGAAGGGAAAGACAAAGATGTGGGATGTATTTCCTGATGATATGGGTTTGGACAATAGCGTTGAGTTGGCATTAGCCAACTTGGATCTTAATGAGCCAGTGCTAGAGCCGATCACTTCTGATGATGGTGATTCTCTTGAGGGATCATCCTCCTCACCAGTGGATGGAGATCTTGGATTGGATATAGAGGAGGAGAGAGTAGTGTTAGTGATGGTGATCTTGATGATTCTAACATGGAGGAGGATGACTGATGAGCTATGAGATTCTACCATCTATAGTTCTAGTATGTACCTTATTTTGTATTTGCCATTGGCATTCCGACCTATAGTATCAGTGACTCAGTATCTTTGTAATACATTTTGATTTTGGTGACATCAAATGGCTCAATGAAAAAAGTGCAGTTTATAGTTCTTATTTATAAACTTCTATTTTATGTGTATTGAATATTCTAATTTCCTGTGTGTTTGATCATCATTTGACATTGACATTGATGGAGTAACTAGTTGTATCAATATTTTGTGAATGTTCTAATTTCTTAAAAAATTGGATCCTTGTCTATATTTCATATTTTGTATTTGTAATTTTTAAATATATATATATATATATATATAATGTGTTCCCCTGTCCTATTTCAGGGGTTGATGTGTCCCGTGTTGGATACTCGTATCCATGTCCCACGTGTTGCATGTCCCAGTGTTATGTGACTTAGATTGTTTCATGTATTCAATCTCCAACATGTCACCTTTCCAAGTCATCTTGTGCATTTATTCTGCACTGCACACTGCATCTTTGATGACTGACTTATGACTTTCAAGTTTCTTACTATGAAATTGAGCTCGATTTTAAGCTTTTCATAAAAAGGTTGCCTCCAGTGCCTACTTGTTTCTGTCTTTGGACTCTTCCCTCAGATAATCTTGGAATATTCCTCTACAGAAATGATCTGGCCATGATGATCGTTTTGGAGAAGCCAAGGACAAAAACACACAAGAATATTCCTCTACAGAAATGATCCGGCCATGATGATCGTTTTGGAGAAGCCAAGGACAAAAACACACAAACAAGTCAACTATTCCAGAAATCTATATTTAAGCAGAAGAGAATCTATATCTTTCCTAAACATGTCAATCCTAGCTGAAATCTGGGGAGCCAAATATGATTGGAATGTAGAAACTTCTCAGTTTGAATGGGGATTGCGTCTCATGCATAATTGCATGACATCAGCCTTTTGCAAAAGGAAAATAAGCCTGTCAGTAGGATCACATCCCACATGCTCCTGCTAGCCTGCGGGACTATCCACTGGTCCCCAAACAAAACCCCTTTGCAGTGGAAGGGAGAAACAGATAGCAGATTACACTCATCATCGATCTAGGCCCAAAATGATCTTGCAACTGAAGTTTGAACAATTCCACAACATAAACTTAAACGTTTCAGGTTTGTGGGAGTTCACACAACATTCATCAGCAAATCTGGAATGATGTAATCAGTCCTTGACAGTGAAACTGATTAAGTTGCTGCCAGAATATGCACTCTCCTTGTTCTTATCCCACAAAGCTCCCCATGTATGAAAACTTTTCATCACTAAGCTTTTGCTTATAAAAGAGGAAGTAACCCAGCTGTACTCCATCAGCAGAGAAAGTCTGTATAGAGCATGCAGCAAAATCCCATCGTCAGTGATAGTCCAAGTAATCCCAATGCATCTGTTTTGACACCCACATTCAAGCTTGCCTTAGTTTCTTAAGAAAACTGGATCTGAAAGTCTTAAAGGTTTCAGCTGCACTGACTATGTCACAGAGTCTAAAGGGACCAAATATGCCATTGACATGTGTAGCATTCTGAAGACGATATCGCACAAGTATCTGCAATATTCTTCAGATGTTTGCTGATGGACCAATCTTCTTCAAATGTTTGTGTTTGGAGAGTGTGTGTATATATATATATATATATTAAGTAGCCAAGGAAAAATCTCTCCATGTGTGGCATTCGAGATTCATTTCTGTTTGTATCAGCCTCTTAAACAAAATGCATTTTCTGTTGCACCAGAAATCTTCTTTCAGTATTTCAGAATAGAAATATGTAAAAATTGTAGGTGAGAGCTACTTAAGAATACTTATGTTATTGCAGGTACACACATGGTAGCAGCTATGGTGTCCCCGAGTTCTCTTTGTTTCATTCTAACTAACTCATTGAAAATTTTCTTCCGTATCTTTCAGATTTCAATCTGTCTGATATTCAGAAAGAGCATGCTTTGGCTATTGAACGTCTAGCCCCAAGATTGGCTGCCCTGAGGATTGAACTTTGCCCGGGTTATATGAGTGAAGGTCGTTTCTGGAAGATATACTTTGTCCTTCTACATTCCCGACTCAATAAGCAAGATGCTCTTTTATTGTCTACACCTCAGGCAAGTATCTTGGTATTTGTTTCCCTTCTTCAGAGCTGACAATTTCCATTTGTGTACATGTCAGATTGTTGGATATGCCAGTGTTCACATGGGTGCTGCTTGTAACGAGTTATTTTCTTTGAATTTTCCTATCTGACGTGAACATATGATCAAATTCTTACACGTCCATTTTAGTCAGCTATACTTTTATCTTTGCTAAGAGAACTTATGAAGGCATATTTACCTTTAGTTTTAGAGCAGTTATGCTGAAGTATTTGTGTCTCTTCTGAAATTTCCTCCACTTTTTTGACATTGCTGCATTAAAGCTATCCATTTGTTATTGAAATATAGGAGTGAACTTTTATTGTACAATAGTGTTAGTTTTTAGCTGCCTGGTCCACTAATTACATTTTGCACCATTCATTTTACCATAAATTGAACTGGTAATGCAGTTCTCATGCTACTTCCAATACTTCCATTACAATAAAGACATCCTATTGACAGCCCAGCAAAGTTGGTGTGTAAGCTACTCCTGTTTGATATGCCATTCCGATTTTGTTGAATGTCATCAGTAATCTCTGGCATGTCATAAGTTGTCCCCCAGTTGTGGCATGCCTTTCTTTAAAGATTGTTTTCTATTCATCCTTTATCAATATCTCTTCCATTATGGACCCAATATGCTCTCTTTGTACTTGGTCACGTTGATGATAATAACCATGAATTTTTGTAATCACTATTTTGGGTAATTCATTGATTTTTAAGTGAGCAATAATTCAAATTTTTTGATATCCTTGGTAATATACAGCACAGATATTAAGAGTTCATGTTCATTTTCTGCAGATAGTGGAGGCCAGAGGATTGCTTATGCAAGAGTTGCAAAATAGGACCAAAGTTGAACCTGGAAATAGTAGAAGTGAGATGGCTTACTCTGAGGAAAAGAAAACTCCGTTGCCACAGGAGGAGAAATTTTCAAACCAGTCACTTCTTTCTGACAAGAATGTGAAGATAGGGTCCTTCAAGATTGTATCACTTCAAGCTGCAACCTCTGTAGCTGCTAATGATTTCCAGAGAGATGACCAGCTAACTGCATTAACCAGTCAGAAACAAATCTTCAATGACCAATATTGTGCACCTAGTGAGGATTCATTATTTCAAAATAAGAACGTGTTGTCTGGAACTGTGAAACTTTCAGATTTGAAATATCAAGAGGAAGAAGAGGTAGATGACTGGCTAGAGGAAGAGCCTGTTGGAGAAGATGCGCCATTATGTACTACGACAAGATTGGGAGACGAGGAGGATGTTTCATTTAGTGATCTTGAAGATGAGGACGACAATGTGCAGACTACTACTATGAGAGTAAAAGAAAGCTTTGAATCATCATCAAAAGGTTCAAAAGGATGGGTTCAACTTAACAAGGATTCCAACTGTGTAGAAGAATGTTCTATGAGTTATAATTCAAAGGGGGAGGACACCATTCGGAGACCAATGAACCCCAAATCAGATGCCTATATATTGCGAAGTGGAGAGGAATCCACCGAGCAGCATATTAAAAAGCCAGACAATGGAGAGTCAAGTGATTGGCTGACCGTCGATGAAGACGATGTTGTCAGTGCAGATTCTTCATAGCTGTGTTCCTCATCACATGAATTGTTGAATTGCATGCTGGGTCAGTATATATTCTGATAGTTGTTGCCAATGAATTGCAGCTGGAAACTAGAGAGTATTCTGGACATAATTTGTTTATATCCCATGTTTATATCTTCAGGCAGGAAAGATGCAGCATTATCCCATTCATCTAGTGCTTTCTGAGATATTTTATGATATACTAGCAGTGCCTTCATATGTCACGGTTCTGAGTGTGAAAGATTGGCTTCATGTTTTCCCATTGTTAATGAAAAGTGTGCAAAATTCTTCAAATGAAGGAACACTGACACATTGCAGTAGAGCTATGCAAAGTTTAAAGTTGTGATGAATCTATTTATCTGGTTGCTATTTTGACTCATTGACAAGTGAAGGCTACTGCTTAGTTTTTAGTTTTATTTCTCTCTCTGATGAAAAAGACTCCTATTTTTTAGATTTTAGATTTTACTGGAACTTTTGCTGTCTATATAACAAGTGAATGTTCTTTTTGTTAATTTGTTCTTCAACATGACAGGCCAGTTTTATATAAATGTATAATAAGTAGCTGTGTGGAGGGTTTCATTGTGGAACAGATCATCAAGCTTATGATTGTTTAGAGGTACTGGTCAATGATATAGATGCTTAAGTTGTCTCAAAATTACATTGCTATTCAATGTTGAAAGAAAGCAAAGTCCTGCAAGTTCCAACTAGTATCATATTCCATTATAGTCTTGATACCAGTGGTACCTTGGTTTACTAGTGAGGTGGAAAGAGTATTAAGCCATCTACCAGGGTTACAATCTTACTGTAGTATGCCCCATTCAAATGATACCGAATCTCAATGGGATGAGGCTGGGTTAAAATCTCTGGCGATTTTAGGCTTTAGCAGAACAGTATCCCTTGCATTGGGAACCTAAGCGAAAGGAAGCCCGTTCTATGTGGTGCAGCTGTAAAACTTTTAATACCCAGCAAACTGATAATTTAGCCTATAGATTATAACCCAGAAATGTAATTTCAACTCAGAAAATTAACTCTGATCTATGCTAAAAATTATACTGCTGAGTAAACATGCAAGCACAGCGGAAATAATGAATCAAACACACACAATGACACAATGGGTACCCTAGAAATCCCTGTGTGGGGAAAGCCAGCTAAGAGGGGAGCTTTACTGGGCTATCAGAGAGAAATTACAGCAACAGAAACTAAACAGCAAATTCTTACAGTACAGTAGAAGGATTTTGATTAGTTCTGGGCCAGCAAAACAGGTGCTGTTCATCCCAGCTTCCTCCAGCCTTCTGCCTGTCTTGTACGGCCTGTTATGGCCTCTTCTGATGGCTGTACAAGGCTGCTGTGTGCAGCCTCAAACAGCTGCTCCAAAACCCTCTGGTTCTGCCTTCTTCACTCTGCTGAATACACTCAGAAATCAGCTTCACTGTTGCTGCTGTATATGGCCCTGAGTATGGGCTGTCTCTGCTGCACAGTATGGCCTGTAGATGGCCTCCACTGAGTGCCTTAAATCAACCCAGAAGTCTCCTTCAATAGCAGCTCCTCTCTTCCTTCTCTCAGCCCTGCTCCCTCTCTTCTCTTGCTCACCAAATGACTGAATGAGCAGCCCAAAACCCTCAGCCTTGCTCTATATCCAGCCTCCCTCCTTGCTGCCTTGGGATCAGCGCCCAACATAAGCTTCAAGGGTCCAGATTGAGGTGCCTCCTCTCTCTGGACCCCACATAGCACTAAAGGGTTTATTTCTCAAGGCAGGGCCCCACTCAGCACTAAGGCTGAGCGCCCCCCCTTTGGCAGGGACCCACAATCCACTCATGATGCAGCCCCCCTACTCCCCCGTAGGGCTAAACGACTTCCCGGTCAAGGATCTCCGGTTCCTGAGTCAAATGACCCTCTGAAACCTTAACGATCTCCTTTTGTATCTAAACACAGGCCCTTCCGGCTTCCTGGTGCAGATCTGATAGCACCCGCAACCTTCCCTTTCGCTCTCCTGCGAAATCTCAGAGTGTCGGGCGTTAGCTCCTTTTTCTGATAAGCCCCCTCTTGATGTGACCTTGGGCAACGACCTCACGCGACCACGCAATTGCGGGCGTGGCCAAAGGCGGTTTCAATCAAACTACTTTTCGCCCCACAATCCTCCTCGAGCCTCCATGTGTCCTCTTGTCGAAACCACGGTTTCGATTGCGGCCCGCCCTCAATATTTTAAAGTCTGCGCCTTCCGCTGTCATCGCAATGCTACGGGATGCGTCGATCTTATGATCTTGACAATACGTGTGCGAATTGGCGGTTCAGATCGTGCTTTCAAATCTGAACCGGATGTTACCCATGAATCAGCGGTGAAATCACCTTTATGATTCCGAGGGTTCGGGCTTTTCAAATCCTCAAACCCAGCTTCCTTCACGTCACGTCGGTCCTCAGGGAGTTGACGATTTGCGGACACCTTTCCTCTCAATCAATGGTCCTTCCTTCACCTTGGTGTTTGACCTTTCAACTTAGATCAGCGGTCTGTGGCCCTCCTCGATCAATGCTTGAGATCTCCTTCGGGTCTTTGAACCACGAGATCTCAAATCTCAAACTTCACCCTTCTTCCCAATGCCTTTTATCGAAGGCTATAATCCTTGGCGATGTGTCCACTTGATATGGCTGTCAAAGGATTACATCGGGTTTACACGGAGTACATGGATCGCCCGCGTCTCTCTTAGATCAGCGGCTCCCAGATCGCCGGAGTTTACTTGGAGTCCGCAGTTTGTTGAGATTTGGATACCTTGGAAAGTGGTCCCCACATGTTTATGAGTCTCGCTTCAAAGGGGGAAGACTTTTACCTCATACTTTACTTTATGATTCTAATTTCACTTTGACTTAGGAGTTTTAGGTCAAAAGTGAAATATGTCACTAAGTTATAGAAGTGACAATTAATTCACAATGTGGGTGGTGTAGACATAAAGTGACTAAGGAAGTGGAGTTTCCTTAGTGAGATTATTTGAGTTGATCTCACCCATTGATTAGACATGGCTAGATCTAATCTAGGCCGGTGATCTTTAGGGTTGGGATGGGGAGACCAAAAGGAGGGAAAAGATGCATTTGGAGACTCATTCTTCACTTGAGACTTGTAGGGAAGAGAAGGAGAAACACCATCTTGAGAGGAGAGGGTTTGCACTTCATGAGGGTTTGAGCAAAACCCTTGAGGGGTTGAGAGAAACCCTTGGAGCTTCAGCTTGGAGCTTGGAGCTTGCATGTGAGTTCATCCATGGAGCCATAGCTATCCTTTCCGGTTCAGAACATTTGCATGGAGGAGGCGCATCTGAGGAGGAGGCGCTGATTTCCATGAGATGTTCGTGAGGAGAGGAATACTTGTCGGTCGAGTAGGTCAGATGCATGAGGAGGCTAGGAGGAGAGCGCATGCTTTCATGGTGAGAGATTTCCTTGCCACCGGTCTCGGTTATTTTTTGTGGTGGTTGCGAGGAGAGCATGTGTTGAGATGACTGGCAGCTACCCGGTAGCAAATCCGCTTGGAGGTTTTATTTCAGCAGTTGCGGTGGAGAGAAGCGGCCTGAGGAGAGGACATTCCTGTGGAGGGTTTCTTCATCAGAACCCGGCCGGATGAGCTTGGCCCCTCAGTTGATTCGAGAGGGCAACAGGGAGAGAGGCACCACCGGTTGGAGCTCTTCTTTCTCGGATTGATGCAAGTCGTGAGGGCTTACTTTATGTATCGAGGTTCATTAGCGTACATTCATATTTGTATCTCTTGCTTTAATCACATTATATGAACATATATCCCAAACTGGTTTTCCCGGGGTTTTTTCGAGGTCATGTTGACCAAAAATACACATTATTAATTTTTGTGCATGTTTTAGAAGTGTAGAAATGACATTTTAGAGTTTCAAGATCTAGAGGTAGTGTTATGTGTTTTAAGTTATATTGCATGTGCTAACATTGAGACGAGAAAACACTTGCAAAGGCACCTTAAATGAGCACTTAACCTATAAAACATTGAGGAATAAGTGGGATATTTGCTTGCTGTCCTAAAACAGCAAAAGAAGACAGCCATACAGTTGAAGAGCACAGAGCCATCCTAAAGGTCAGGGCGGACAGCAGGCTGGCAGCCTCATAGGACCTCGGAGTTTCAACTTGTAATTTATGTCGAGCCAAGTTGGCTTAGACTTGTGATTTTGGAGGCACTTACAGGCGGTTTGGAGAAGTTTTATGTCCATTCCACTATTCCATTTCCATCCATTCCGGTCCATTCCGTTCATCCTTTCGTGTCCCATTCCTCCATTTCCTTCCTTCCATCCATCCATCCATTCCTTCCTTTTCCTCCTTCCTCCAGCTCCGTCCATCCATTCCTTCCATCCAGGCCCTCTCTTTCCTTCCTTCCTTTCATCCATTCCTTCCATTCCATTTCCATCCATCTTTCCGCTCCATTCCTTCCTCCATTCTTTCCTCTTTCATCGTCCATTTCCATCATCCATTCCATTTCCAACTCCATCCTTTCCGTCTTTCATTTCCTGTCCATCCAGTCCATCCATCCATTCCTCTTCCGTCCTCCATCCATCCTCCGTCCATCCTTTCCATCCATCTTTCCATTCATCCTTTCCTTCGTCAGTCGATCCATCCTTTCCTCCTGTCCGTCCGTCCATCCTGTCGGCTCCATTTCATCCGCTCCGTCCGTCCATCCAGTCATCCATGTCATCCATCCATATCCCATCCATCGTCCATCCATCCATCCTCCATCCATTTCCATTTGCCATCCATCCGTCTCCATTCCATCCATGTCCATCCATTCCATTCCTCTTCCCATCCATTTCTCTTTCCGTCCGTCCATCCGGCCACCTTCCATGGCTCCATCAGGTCCATCCATCCATCCACTCCTTTCCTCCGTCCGTGTCAGGCCTGTCCGGGCTCCTTCCTGCTCCTCCTGCTGTGGTCATGCTCCATCCTTTCCTTTCCGCCCTCAGTCAGTCCGGCTTTCCTTGATTCCGGTCCATCCATCCGGCTTTCTCAGATGTCCATTTCCATTCCATTCCATCTCCTTCCATCCATCATCCTCATTCCAGTCCTCTTTCCTCCGCTCCATCCGTCCTCCGGTCCTCCGTCCGGCTCGGGCTCCGTCCCATTCTCCATCCATTCCCTTTCCGTTCAAACTCCATCTTTCAGCTCAGGCTCATTCCATCCTCCATTCCTGATCAGATCCAGCCTGTCCATTCCTTTCCTCCGTCCATGTCCTTCTTTCAAGTTATCCGCTTCCAGTCCATTCAGATGGTCTTTCGATAAAGATCCCTGGATTCCAGCTCAGACAAAATCAAGTCGCTCTCGTCGTCCTCAACCTCGTCCTGTTTGGTCGGTCTTGACTCCCGGTGAAAGCCAGCAATAAGCTCCTCCCCTCTTGAGCTTCTCACATCTCCTCCCGGAGCTTGAAGAGTACCCTCATGGATTTAACGGTCCAGATTCGCTTCGGCTCTCTGGCTCTTCGTGCTTCGGAAATCTCAAGTTTCAAACTTGACTCCTCCTGGGCTTATGGTATCTGACGACTCAGATTCACTTGGGCGATCCGACGCTTGAGGTTCACTTTAGCTGATCTGACGGCTCAGATCTAGTTCGGATGATTGAACGATTGAGATTCAATTCGGATTTCCGGCTCATCGGGCTTCGGAAATCTCAAGTCTCAAACCTTGATGAATTCTCTCTCCTATGTGTGCGAAGCGCTAAGGCTCGTGCACCTTGTTTTGATCAGATGACTGTTGACTCTTTGCTCGGTGATCCAATGGCCACTGTCGCTCCTCCTCTTGAGCTTCTCATCTCCTCCGACTTAGAAGATTTTTCAGTCTTCAAAGGTTTCAAACATTTTCTCCTCCGACGAGTCCACTCTTGGAACTCGTCAACACTTATGAAAAGTGCTATCCCTTCTGAGTTTGATCCTTAAAGGATTTTGGCCTCCCACGCACACCTTGCGTTCTCGGGATTTCAATAACTCAGATCGAAGGATCTCTTGAAAAGAAAATCTCCTCGCCCACTCGGCGTTCCTCTGTTCTGGTTCTTCGATGCTTGGTCGCTCCTTGACACTGTGCACTCTTTGCACCTGGTCTAACTTTCCTTTGTCCTCTCTGAACTCCTTTGAGTCAATCTGAGACTCAATCGACGCACTCCTTGCGTTCGAGATGCACACCTTGCATACGAGTGTCAGAAGAGAAACAATTGAAACTTATCTAGTTTCGTCACAACCTCATACAATCAACTTCTCGACAATCATACATGAACGAAATGAAATAAATCACATACACAGAATGCAACATTCATTCAATCACACAGTAAAATGAACACAGTCCAAGATTTAGGACAATTATGTCTGTTCTATTCATTCATGAAACAAATTATATATATTTCTTCTACTCTACTCTGTTTTACTGATCTCTCCGATTTCTATCTCATTCTCTCTATCCTTTGTTACAATACAACAATAAAACTATCCAAGGACTGGCTCCACGAGCTCTCTCGTCCTGTCTGCAACCTATCTTATCAACTCTTAGCGGTTACCTACTTTGTCGTATTACAATAACTAACATTTATTGCCAGATAAGAGTCAACACTCCATATCTGCAACCCCTTACTATCGTATAAGACTTTACAAACAAGTTATATTTTAAAACGCTGTTTACAAAATATCTCAACAACCCATTTATCTCTGAAATTAATGCTGAGATGTCATATCCCTGCCTCCACGCTTGAGTCTTTGACCTTGAAGGCGATGCTCCTGCATCATACTCCTCTGGTTAAAAATTTCATGGACTCATGTCCATGAGCTCCTGCACTGTTTTTCCATGCTTCAAAATATCAGGTTCCGTGACCCAACTTGCATCTTCCATTGGATGATCTTTCCACTTCACTAAGTACTCAGGATATGTCTTCCTCCTGGTCTTCTTTCCATCCCTCTATTCAATGATTTTCTCCATTTGAGGTTTTTTTGTTGTGGGCAATTGCTCTTCCCATTGAACTTCTTTCTGATCATCTGATTCTCCTGCCTCATCTCTCCTGTAAGGATACAGGTCTGCAACAATGAATATCGGCGATATCCCAATGTTGTCTGGCAACTCAATTTCATAAGCATTGGCTGCGAATTTTCTGAGAATCCTGCATGGTCCTATCTTCTTCATCTTCAACTTGTTATATGTTCCCCTTGGAAACCTCTCTTTTCTCAAATGAGCTAAAACTTCATCTCCAACTTCAAATTGAACTTCTCTCCTCTTTTGATCAACTCTGTTCTTGTATTTCTGGTTGTTGTCCTGTAGTTGCTCTCTGACTTTGTCATGGAGTTTCTGCATTTCTATTGCAAAATCCTCTGCTCCAACACTTTTGAACTTATCTTGACTTAGATTTCTCATCTCTGTAATCCCTCTTGGCTGTGTACCATACACAATTTCAAATGGGCTATTCCCTGTGCTCCTATTCACTAAATTGTTGAATGCAAATTCTACTTGTGCCAGAATTTGATCCCATTGACGACCTTGCTCAATGACTAAACTTCTCTACAAGTTTCCTAGACTCCTGTTTACTACTTCAGTTTGTTCATCTGTCTGAGGGTGATATGTTGAACTAAAAGACATGTTTGTCCCTAGCCTCTTCCATAGAGTCCTCCAAAAGTGTCCTACAAATTTGGTGTCCCTGTCTGAGACTATGCTCCTCGACAATCCATGTAGTCTCACCACTTCTCTGAAAAACAAATTGGCTATGTGTGTAGCATCGTTTGTCTTCTGGCATGGTATGAAATGTGCTATTTTTGAAACTCTGTCCACCACAACAAATATGGAATCGCTCCCTTTTTGAGTTCTAGGCAATCCCAAAACAAAATCTATACTGATTGCATCCCACGACCTTTCTGGAATTGGTAATGGCTGATACAAACCAATGTTTTGTTGTCTTCCTTTTGCATATTGACAAATTCTACATTTGTTTACAAATATTTTCACCTCTGCTCTCATGCTCGACCAATAATACGAATTACTCAGCTGTGCAAATGTCTTATCATGACCAAAATGTCCAGCTAAACCTCCGCTATGTTTTTCCTTCAGTAAGTTATCTCTCATTGAGCATTTCGGTATGCATAGTTGGCTTCCCTTGAACAATAATCCATCCTGAATCAAATATTCAGTCCATGGGTTTTTGTCTCCCAACAAAGGATTCTTGCATGCCTCATAAGCTTCCTTGAAATCTGCATCTTCTCTATACATCTCCTTGAGGTGTTCAAACCCTAAGGTCTTCACTTGGAATTTCTGTACAATTAAACTCCTCCTGCTCAAAGCAGCTGCCACTTTGTTAGCAGTTCCAACAATATGTTTAATAACAAAAGTAAAATTCTGCATAAATTCTACCCATTTAGCATGTCTCTGATTCAACTTTTCTTGTCTAGTAATAAACTGCAAAGCTTGGTTATCACTGTACACGACAAATTCTTTAGGAATTAGATAGTGTCTCCACTTCTTCAAAGCTTGAATCACTGCATAAAATTCTTTGTCATATGTGGAATACTTCTTCTTGGTGTCATTTAGCTTTTCACTGAAATAAACAACTGGCCTATTATCCTAACTCAAGACGACTCCAATAGCTAATCCACTTGCATCACATCTCACTTGAAATGTTTTTCCAAAATCTGGCAAAACCAGAATTGGTTGTTCTGTGATTTTCTCCTTCAACACTTTGAAACTTTTTTCAGCTTCCTTTGTCCAACTAAAAGACTTGTGTTTCTTCTTCACAGTGTCCAGCATGGGTGCACATGTAGCATTGAAATTTCTGATAAATTTTCTATAAAAACTTGCTAACCCATGAAAACTTCTTACCTCAAATATGTTGCTTGGCAATGGCCATTCCTTGATTGCTCTCACCTTTTCTGGATCCATCTTCAATTCATTTGAAGAGATCACAAAACCCAAGTATATGAGTTCCTTCTTCATAAAATAACTTTTCTTCAGATTTATCAACAATTTTTCTTGCTGCAACTTTTCCATCACTGATTCAGATGTTTTAAGTGTTCTCCCTTTGTCTTACTGAAGATTAGTATGTCATCCAGATATACTATGACAAATTTGCCTATGAAGTCTTTCAATACTTCATTCATTAATCTCATTAATCCAAATGGCATGACCAACCATTCAAACAATCCTTCATTTGTCTTGAATGCTGTTTTCCATTCATCTCCCTCTCTCATTCTTATTTGATGATATCCACTCTTCAAGTCTATTTTGGAAAAATAGCTTGCTCCACTCAAACAATCCATCAAATCATCCATCCTTGGTAAATGAAATCTATACCTAATGGTTATCTTGTTGATGGCTTTGGAATCTGTACACATTCTCCATCCTCCATCCTCCATCCTTCTTTGGACTTAACACAGTCGGTACTGCGCATTGGCTTAGGCTTTCCTTGACTAAACCTTTATCCAACAACTCCTGGACTTGATTTTTGACTTCCTCATTCTCCCTAGGTGTCAACCTATAAGCTGCTTTATTTGGTAAACTAGCTCCTGGAATAAGGTCAATATGATGGCTTATACTCCTAATGGGTGGCAATGAGTGTGGTAACTCATCCACTACTATGTCAGCAAAGTTTTCTAACAGTTCCTGGATTTCTTCAGGCAAATCTTCGACAAAAGTATTTGTAAGGATAACTCTAGGTTTCCTCACTACAACAAACTATATGTCTTTCTCCTTCTTGACTTCATTCAAGATTTCCTTCCCATTCATGAGAAGTATACTTGAACTAGCTTCCCTCTTTTGCTCTTTGTCTTCGATTGTTAACAACATATGTGTCCTACCATTCTTTTCTAGGGTATAAGTATTATTTCTTCCATCATGAATAACTTTTTTGTCAAACTGCCATGGTCTCCCCAATAAAATATGACAAACATCCATAGGAATTACATCATACAATATTTCATCCCTATAACCTCCTATTTTAAATTCAACTTGGCATTGTTGACTTACCATTACTTGATGTCCTTTCTGCAACCATGATACCTTGTATGGGTTTGGATGTGTAGTTGTCTTTAGCTCCAGTTTCTCCACCATCTCTGTGGATACTAGATTGTCAGTGCTCCCACTGTCTATGATCACCTTGCAAACTCTATCTTTTGCCTTGCAAGCAGTTCTGAATAGACTTGTTCGCTGAACTGGTTCCTCTGGTTCCTTCTCTGGTTTAAGAAGAACTTTCCTCATCATGAGGTTCTTTCCTCCTTCTGCTGCTTCTGCTTGCACATGCTTCTGTGCTTCAACAATGTGTGCTTCACCTCTTCCTTCTTTCTTTCTCTCGGGACATTTCCAAGACTTGTGCCCTGGTTTTGCACAGGTATAACATTTAACTTCACCTCCTCTGGCTCTTCCTCTTCCTCTGGAAAAATAACTTCTTCCTCCATGTTGTCCTTCCTTAGAACTTCCACCTTTCTTTGGGTGACTATGCTATTTGCCATCTTCCTGCTTCGGTTTCTGGAACTTCTCTCTGCTGGTTCCCTTACCTCTGCTTGAATTTCCTCCTCTGTTTCGTTGCCTTTGCTTCCTGGCCAATTTCTCTTCATCTTTCAAGGCTGCTTGATAAGCATCCTCGACTGTACTAACAAACATCATGTTGATCTCCTCTTGGATTTCATATCTCAGCCCATTGATATACCTGGTTGTCTTTTCATCTTCCTTTTCTTTCTGTCCAACTCCGACGTTCAGTCTGTAAAATTGCTCAGTGTACTCCTTCACTGATAATCTTTTGTTTCAGGTTCTGCAATCTCTTGAACAGATTGATTTGGTAGTCCTTTGGGATAAATTTGGCTTTCAACTTGGCTACCATCCTATCCCAACTTTTAATTTTCTGCTTACCATTGCTCCTGCGTTCGGCTTGGAGTTCATCCCACCATAGCGCTGCATGACCTTTCAGTCTTGTCACTGCATGCTTCACCATCTTGTCTTCTTCGATATCTTCATATTCAAAGTATTTGTCCATTGCACGTACCCAATCCAACAATTCTTCAACTTCTAAATTGCCTTCATACATTGGTACCTCTATTCTTGCTCTGGATCCTATCTTTGAAACAACTTTTATTAAGCGATCTTGTGCAGCATCCTCTGCTACATTTTCTTCGACCTCTACTTCTTCACTCTCAGCTTCACTTATATCTCCAGTGTCTGGTGCTTTTCTCTGTGCTGTTTCCATGGCATCCAGTCTCATTCGGAGTCGCCTCATTTCTTCTTCCATTTCTGCATTTTCTCTACGCCTTCTTGGTGGCATGATTCCACTGCGTCACCTACAAACAAAAATCCAATTCTTGATACCACAATTGATACCAACTTACCTCCTCTCTCCTTTATCTGCTGTCTGCAAACAAACTCAATATCAATTTTGATACCACTTGATGCAGCCCCCATACTCCATCGTAGGGCTACACGACCTCCCGGTCAAGTATCTCCGGTTCTTGAGTCAAATGACCCTCTGAAACCTTAACGGTCTTCTTCTGTATCTAAACATAGGCCCTTCCGGCTTCCTGGTGCAGGTCTGATAGCACCCGCAATCTTCCCTTTCACTCTCCTGTGAAATCCCAGAGTGTCGGGTGTTAGCTCCTTTTTTTGATAAGCCTCCTCTTGATGTGACCTTGGGTGATGACCTCACGTGACCACGAAATTGCGGGCGCGGCCAAAGGCGGTTTCAATCAAACTACTTTTCGCCCCACAATCCTCCTCGAGCTTCCATGTGTCCTCTTGTCGAAACCACGGTTTTGATTGCGGCCTGCCCTCAATATTTTAAAGTCCGCGCAACTCCTGTCCTCGCAATGCTACGAGATCGCCGATCTCGCGATCTTGACGATACTGTCTGAACTGGCGGTTCAAATCTGCGCTTTTCAAATCTACGAACCAGATTGGCCCCTTGTGAATCAACGGTCGACATCTCACCTTTGTGATTCGGGTTTCGGGCTTTTCAAATCTCAAAGCCCGCTTCCTTTTGTACGTTGGTCCTCCAGAGTTGACGATCTGCAGACACCTGTCCTCTTAATCAACGGTCCTGCCTTCACTTCGGGTGTTTGACCTTTCAACTTGGATCAATGGTCCCGTGGCCCTCCTCTCGATCAACGGTAGAGATCTCCTTTGGGTCTTCGGAGATCTCAAATCTCAAACTTCACCCTTCTTCCCAATGCCTTTTATCCGAAGGCTATAATCCACTGATGCGTGTCCACTTGATATGACGGTCAAGGATTACTTCGGGTCTTTACTCTGAGTACATGGATCTGTGCCAGGTCTCTATTAGATCTGACAGCTCTGAATTACCAGGAGTCCATGGATTCACGCCACGTCTCCTCTAGATATGGCGGTCTAGATTTACTTAGGATCTTCGGGTTTCGGCAATCTCAAATCTCAACTGAAACCCCACTACAGTTTACAAGTGGGGTTTCAGTTGAGATTTGTTGACAAGTGTCCCCGTGCAGATCAATGACTCTCGACTCTTCGGCTATTCGAGCTTCGGGTGTTTCAACGTTTCACCTTTTGCCTTCCTCTAAATCTCACGACTCGTTAACACGTACCCTCCTGGATCTAACGGTCCAGATTCGCTTCGGTTCTCCGACTCTTCGCGCTTCGGAAATCTCAAGTTTCAAACTTGACTCCTCCCAGGCTTCTGGTATCTGATGGCTCAGATTCACTTGGGCGATCCGACACTTGAGGTTCACTTCAGTTGATCTGACGGCTCAGATCTGCTTCGGATGATCGAACAAGTGAGATTCACTTTGGATTTCCGGCACTTCGGGCTTCGAAAATCTCAAGTCTCAAACCTTGATGAATTCTCTCTCCTATGTGTGCGAAGCGCTAAGGCTCGTGCACCTTGTTCTGGTCAGACGACTGTTGACTCTTTTCTCGGTGATCCAACGACCATTGTCGCTCCTCCTGAGCTTCTGATCTCCTCTGACTTAGAAGATTTCTCAGTCTTCAAAGGTTTCGAACCTTTGCTCCTCCTACGAGTCCACTCTTGGAACTCGTCAACACTTATGAAAAGTGCTATCCTTTCTGAGCTTGTTCCTTAAAGGATTTCGGCCTCCCACGCACACCTTGCGTTCTCGGGATTTCGATAACTCAGATTGAAGGATTTCTCGAAAATAAATTCTCCTCGCCCACCTGGTGTACCTCTGTTCTGGTTCTTCGATGCTTGGTCGCTCCTTGACACTGTGCAGTTTCCATTGTTCTCTCTGAACTCCTCTGAGTCAATCTGAGACTCAATCGACGCACTCCTTGCGTTCGGGATGCACACCTTGCATACGAGTGTCAGAAGAGAAACAATTGAAACTTATCCAGTTTCATCATAACCTCATACAATCAACTTCTCGACAATCATACATGAGCGAAATGAAATAAATCATATACATAGAATGCAACATTCATTCAATCACACAGTAAAATGAACATAGTCCAAGATTTGGGACAATTCTGTCTGTTTTATTCATTCATGAAACAAATTACATATATTTCTTCTACTCTACACTGTTCTACTGATCTCTATCTCATTCTCTCTATCCTCTGTAACAATACAACAATAAAACTATCTAAGGACTGGCTCCACGAGCTCTCTCGTCCTGTCTGCAACCTATACTATCAACTCTTAGCGGTTACCTACTTTGTCCTATTACAATAACTATCAATTATTGCCAGATAAGAATCAACACTCCATATCTGCAACCCCTTACTGTCGTATAAGACTTTACAAACAAGTTACATTTTAAAATGTTGTTTACAAAATATCTCAACAACCCATTTATCTCTGAAATTAATGATGAGATGTCATATCCCTACCTCCACACTTGCGTCTTTGACCTTGAAGGTGATGCTCCTGCATCAACTCACAACAAAAAAAAGGCTGAATTTCCTAAGTAAAAACTTAGGCTGACATGGGTAAAATTTAAGTCTCTTGCATGCCTTTGGGCTCTATTCGTGAGGGAAACACCTTCTTCCACAAAAAATTAACACACTCTCTTAACAAGGAAGGTGTTCTGCACAACCCCCAACTTTTCTCTGAAATAGACAAATTTTCCTTTCACCAAAGGCTTCATGAGTATGTCTGCAATCTGCTCACTAGTTGGTACATATTGTAGCTTTACAGAACCTTTCTGCACGTAGTCCCGAATGAAGTGGTACCTTATCTCAATGTGTTTGGACCTATCATGAAACACCGGATTTTCAGAGAGCTTGATGCAGCTCTGATTATCATAGTGAATCACAGTTGTGTCCAACACCTGATCAAACAAGCCCATGAGTAGCTTCCGAAGCCAAATGACCTCACATTCCGAAGCCAAATGACCTCACATGATGCCAAACTTGCTGCCATGTATTCAACCTCTACAGAGATCAAAGCAACTAATTTCTGCTACCTGCTGAACCAGGAAATAGCCCCTGAACCCAAGCTGAAACAACACCCTGATGTGCTCTTCTTGTCCACACTGTTGCCTGCCCAATTTGCATCCGAATAACCCACGAGCTTCACTCCATCCCCCTGGATATAGCTCAATCCAAACTCAACTGGCAGATACCTCAACACATGTTTTCCTGCCACCCAATGTACACGCTTAGGCTCTACCATGAATTCACTAAGTGTGTTGACATCAAAACACAAATCTGGTCTAGTGTTAATCAGATACATAAGGGAGCCAATTAGCTGTCGGTAAAGAGTGGCATCCACTCCCTCTGACTTGGAAGCATCTATCTTCTTCCAGTTAGTAACCATGGGTGTTGCCATAGGCCTGCAATTCTGCATGCCAATCTGCTTCAGGATCTCCACAACATATTTCCGTTGTCCAAGGAAAATCTGCCCATCCGTCTGCCACACCTTCAATCTAAGAAAATAATGCATCGGACCTAAGTCCTTTATCTCAAACTCAACAACAAGATCTCTCTTGCAATTCACTATGAGCTTCTCTGATCCCGTCAAAAGCAAGTCATACACATATAATACAAGAATGAGTGGCTCCCCCCTAATCAATATGTAGTAGAGGTTGGAGTCAACCTCACTCTTTTGAAGCCCATCCCAAGCAAATAATTGTTGATCATGCTGTACTAGGCACGTGGTGCCTGCTTGAGCCCATATAACGCTCTCCTCAACCTGCAAACATAAGATGCCCTACTGTGCACCTCAAATCCCTCTGGCTGCTCTATGTATATATCCTCCTCTATCACTCCATTAAGATACGCTATCTTGACTTCCATTTGGTGGATTTGCCATCCCAACTCAGCTGCAATGGATATCATGGCCCTGATAGAAGAATATCTCGCCACAGGTGCAATTGTCTCACTGAAGTCAATGCCTTCCTTCTGTGAGAATCCCTTAGCCACAAAGCAGGCTTTGAACTTGTCCACACTCCCATCCACTGTGTGTTTGATCTTATAGTTCCATCTAGAGCCAACCACTGATTTCCCCTCTGGCTGAGGCACAACCTCCCACACATCGTTCTTCATGACAAAAGAGTACTCTTCCATCATGGCATCTCTCCACACCTGCTGCTTAGATGCCTCTTGAAAACTGGAAGGATCGACCTCTATCAACTTGCTTGTAAGAGCCATGTAACCGAAAATCCTCTGTGGTGCCCTGCTCATCCCGACTGATGTCTAGGGAGCCTCTACCTGCTCTTGAGCCTCTCTCAATGTGTGTTCAGCCCACTTTGGCCTCCTACTAGAGGACTCAGTCGGAGTAAATTGAACATCCTGCTCCTCATGTTGCTCATGCTGCTCACTTTGCTGCTGCTGTTGTTGCCCAACCTGTACAAAAGTCTGGGGACATGTAGTCTATAATAGCTGTCTAGCCTCCTCCTTAGGAGCACTCTGCTCCTGACTCTGCTCATGACACTGCTCATCAATTGACATCTGTCCACCAGACTTCTTGTAAGCCTTGTTCTCCTCAAATCTCACTTCCCTCCTAACCACTGTCCTCTTGAGTGCAGGAATGTTGACCCTGTAGGCCTTGGAGGTCTTGCTGTAGCCAACAAGGATGCCCTTCTCTGCAGTAGGCTCGAGCTTGGTCCTTCTCTCTGTCGAAACATGGCAGTAGACCAAGCACCCAAAGATGCGTATGTGACCAACCTCTGGTCTCTTACCCATGAAGGCCTCCTAAGGGGTCATCCTCGACAATAGCTTACGCGGGCTCCTGTTCTACAGATAGACTGCAGTGTTGCATGCTTCGACCCATAGAAACATGTGCAAGTCCTGATCATGCAACATTGTCTTTGCTGCCCCAACTATCGATCTGTTCTTCCTCT